>JBBBWG010028655.1:0-57284 GCA_037176905.1 Azolla pinnata
GCTTTGGTGGCCATTGTAAATATACAGAAGATGTAGGATTACCATAATTTCTCCGCTCAGTTTACTTCAATTTAGTCAATGTAATGCTAGTTTTCTATGAAGTTTAAGTCATCACAAGTTTAGCTCTCCAATCTGATCTATTCCTCATTTCAAGTTTTATGTTATAAGCTGTCTTCCTTGTCTACATAATCTATTTCTGAGGCATTATCGTATCAGTGTGTGTGCATTTTGTAAGGCAAATGCTTGCATGCAAACTTCATTAGTAGTGAGCTAAAAAGGGGTTGATATGGGATACAGACATGTGGACTCCGAGGCGGGATTCCAATTAAGATCCACTAAGATAAATTGTAGAAATGAGAGAGAGAGAGAGAGAGGAATCTACAGATTGAAATATAAAAAACTGAGAGTCCAACTTTAATTCACTACATGATGACTTACTAAGAGGGTAAGGTGTGTTACTAAAACATATAGAGATGAATCAATGGATATACAAGAAAGAAAATATATAAGAACAAAAACTAGAAGATTTGTCAAAAACTCGTGTTAAACCAAAATGATTTAAGAATATAATATATTTATGTACCTTGGCTATTTTGTAGGCTAGCAACTATATTGTTGAAGAAGAGAAATAGACAAGAATACTAGAACTACAATAGGTTATCTTGAATAGCCTCTTTTATAATCTTATTCGGTTAGTTACATTTCAAGTGCCAAGAACCATGGCTAGTTTCTAGCTATTTTTTGGTCATTTCCTGTTGTGATGGAACCCTGTATATCATACTAGGGTTTCTGAAGATTTTCATTAGCAACGGAAAGTGAAATTACAATCTATCCCAAGACTAGGATTACAGAAGTTTTAGGCTCGGTGAGATTAACAAATTAGGGTTTCTGAGAGTACTTTAGGGTTTTGAGAGATTCAATTTAGATTAGATTCTCAAGAATTTAGGCACATAAGATTCGGATTCTATAAGCAATTAGCATTCTTGGCTAAGATGTCTAACCCACATTCACTTGCATGCATCCCACGTGGTGTTTACCTCAGTTGCATATATGGCCTCCACGTTCAGTTACACTTGGTTGTGAACTCCGATATTGTTCGTACAAGTACGACCAAGTTTGACCGAGTACGACATAACGACCCGGCCGAGTATGGCGCTGCCCAAGCATATAGCTTGGCCAAGTACGACGTGCGGAACGAGCACGGCCTAGTTGTTCATGCGTCGTTATCCGTTTCGTACGTAGTAAAATGCGTTTAGAAGCTCTTGAAAACCTTAGTCTTTTGTACCAAGCCATTTAGCTAATCTAGATTAATTATTTTATTTGGAAGCTCTTGAAGGCCTCCATCGTTTTTGTACCAAGCCACTGAGCTGATCTAAATTAGTGATTTTCTTATTTTCCAATCTGTATGTGAAGAACCACAGGACATCGATGCCTAAAATTGAGAACAAAAGTTGCATGAAAAAAAGTCTGAGTGGGCTAGAGTTCAATTAAAGCATGAATTCAACCAAATTGGTTAGGCTACGTGATTCCACAATTGGGTCTTCTGTAGCGCTAAGGGTCTACATTACAACTCCCTTAATTCCATGGCTCTAGAATGGAGATCAACAGTCTTGCCATAGCTCCATAGATTCCACGGCTCTATGGCTCCTCACACATATGAATATACAATATGTGGTCTCATGTTATTGCTATCCTTGTGGGACAACTCATCGTCGTTGCTCGCTATCAAGCCGTGTTATTTTTAAAAGATTTATTTTGATATTTTTCTATTAATATATCAAGAATCACACGACAACACGGTTGACATTGTTGTGCTATTTCAAGGTTTTGTTGTAGTGCCCATCGAAGTAGAGGTCGATATTGCTGCAGTTGGACCCACCAATCGACTACATCCGCAAATTTAGGTGTCACTAAGGTTGTGTGAATATAGTGCCTTAAACAAACTAACATGGGCTGAAGCTTGAACAAATGTGTTATGTGTGTGCAGTGCAAAGGAAAGGATTGTGTCCCAATCCTGATAGAGGGGTCAACAAATGAAGCCAATATTTGTTTTACAGTTTTATTCGTGCACTCTTTCAAACTATTCATTTGCGGATGGTAAGGCGTTTTAAAGGTTAGCTCAATTCCCAACAATTTTGAGATGACTTCCAATACTTCTCTTTTGAACTGTGGACCTTGGTCTGACAATAGTTGAACAACGCATCCATGTAAGAAGATGATATTTCGTAGGAGAGCATTTGCCACTATAGATGTTGCATCAAGGAGGGTTTCTACAATGCACGAGTTAGGTATTTTGTCATAACCACTGTATATTTTGTGCCTATTGTAAAATATGATGGAAATGGTTCCAAGAGGTGCCATCCTACCATTTCGAAAGGATGTGAGACTGTGATTGGATAGAACTTCCCAACTTTCTGGTTTGGATTCTTAACTCGTTGGCAGAGGTCGCATGCTTGGATGAAGATTGAGACAACTTGGCACATCTTAAAGTAGATCTACTCGGAGGAACAACTGATTCGATTTCACCCAAAATCCCACTCATGTTTGGTTGCTTAATCTTGTTGAATGAACCAAGCTGCCTTCTTAACTTTTGGCAGAATCCTTTTGCAAAGGATAAAGGCCAAAGGATCTCTTTACTACAAGATTACAATTCCATTAGGAATACATAAGCCCTCGTACTATACTAAGTAGTGAATATCCTTTTAAGTAACGACGGAACCTATTTTTTGTATAAGAATAAGGGTAAAGTTGGTAACCAAAAATATCAAGGCCAAGAGTAAAACCTAAGATTGTAACACAAGTCCTTCACCAAATCCAAGTTTGAGGGCCATTGAATCCAAAGCTTGCCTTCCAACTGAACATGTACATGCACACGCATACATACATTTATACATACATTTATACATTATACATTATACATTATACATACATACATACATACACACACACACACACATACACACCCACGCACGCATACATGTACACACGCACATACACATGCATACATCCGAACATAGAACGAAACCATACTTTTGCAAGCTGCAAACGCAATCGAGAATGGTTCGAGCATTCGAGATTGATATGAATCACCAAAGGAGTGTTTCGAACGAGAAGAATGGTACATTAAACGAAATATTTAAATTTTAGGAAGTGATTACTTTGTCGGATCTTTACAAAAAAAAGGAAAAACGCATACATAACATTTGCTCATAACATTCTCGCAAGCGTCGACAAACTTACGTTCGAGACTATGCAAAAAAAAAACCAGAAGCTTGCGGATCTATGCATCCAAACATACATAAATACATACATACACATGAAAACATCCAACACATACATACATATGCACACATACATCATTGCATATACATGCATACATATGCACACATGCATACCGCGCACATGCATACATATGCACACATGCATACCGCGCACATGCATACATATGCACACATGCATCATTGCATATACATGAATACCACGCACATACATATATACATATGCACACATGCATCATTGCAAATACATGCATGCTACGCACATGCATACATATGCACACATGCATCATTGCATAGACATGCACACCACGCACATGCATGCATATGCACACATGCATCATTGCATAGACGTGCATACATATGCACACATGCATCATTGCATAGAACATGCATACCACGCACGTGCATGCATATGCACACATGCATCATCGCATATACACGAATGCTGCGCACATACATATATGCATATGCACACATGCATCATTGCATATACATGCATGCTACGCACACACATACATATGCACACATGCATCATTGCATATACATGCATGCTACGCACACACATACATATGCACACATGCATCATTACATCTGCATGCATGGTTGCGCACATGCATGCATATGCACACATGCATCATTGCATCTACATGCATACCACGCACCTACATATATGCATATGCACACATGCATCATTGCATATACATGCATGCTACGCACACACATGCATATATGCATATGCACACATGCATCATTGCATATGCATGCATGCGACGCGCACACATACATATGCACACATGCATCATTGCATATGCATGCATACCACGCACATACATACATATGCACACATGCATCAATGCATATACATGCATACCACGCACGTACATACATACATACATCCACCAAGAAGGACTTCTCCGAATTCTGACGCGAATTCTGACGAGAAACCTTCTGCTTCCGCTTTGTCCGCCGGCCATGGCTTCTCTCTCCGGCTCAGGTGCGTCCGTGTTGCTCTTCTGAACTGGAACTTCTCTGCTCTTTGGTGGCAGATCCTCGATATTTCAATGTCCGCTTCCCTCTTGTGGTTCTTAATTTACTGCCTATCTCGTACGAATCCTGTCCTCGATCAGATCCCGGCGTCACGATGTGCTTCTATTGGCATGTTAACTCAGGCATTTCATGTCTTCATGGCTACTTACTGTAATTGATCCGGTCTGTTGCTAGATATTTTTATTATTTGTGCTGAGCCCGTCCATGCGCTGTGGTTGTTCCATCATGATCTGTGTCAGTGTCATCTTTCATACAGATTCAGGACTTCTCGAAATCATCTTGTTTCGGCATGGAGATAGATACTCAATTGTCCAGGGCTACTTGTAGCGTCTGTGGATACATTTTTCATGTTCTGCTTCGATCTCAGAAAATGGATTTTTCACAAATGTGGGTTGAAAAGTTAGGATTCTTGTTGAAGGGATGGATGCAGTGAAAGAATTGAGTAGGATTGGATTATCAGATTTGAGTCAAGGCATAAGGCAGTACATTATAAGCAATGAGTGTGGCCAGAAATGTCATCTGAAGTCTAGTCAAATCCAGAAGCGTAGTCTAGGCCATCTCTTGGGTTTTCAAGTCCTTCCTTGCTATCACACCACTTTGATGAGGAGTATTTGCTGTAAAAATTTGGAGACCTCGCAATAGTAGAAGTAAAAAGCTCATTAGAAAAGAGAGTAGTATGACCTATTTTTACAAAGTTGAGGACGCTTTGATGCAGTGCTTGTTTGGTAGTTGTATGGCTACAAGTACAATAACTAAGGAATATTTGTTTGGTAGGTAAGTGACTACTCATACTACCAGACATGTGCAATCAATGAGGAAAAAAAGGTGAGAGAGAAAGTGTAGGGGAGAGAGATTAAAGAACAGACACCCTCCAACAAATTTCTGAATTGAGTACTCTTGTACTCTTCTCCATTGTCTGCCCTTGGTAACACTTCCCAAGTTAACGCATGAGTATGCATGGACTATCTTGAAAAAAGTTAACGCATCAGCCTAATGATGTAAGACATATGCCCAATATTTCTGCAGTTATCGTCAATAAAAGGTTTTTCTTATCATGCTAGCCATTATTGTTGTTAATAAACTCCCTTTGTACTTCTTTCTGGTTAAGTAAATATGGCTGTATTCAATTGATTGGGTCTCAAAGATCCTTACTCTTGTTAGCCACCTCTAGGATGAAATCGGCGATCAAAATCAGTAATGAAACAAAAAGAACAGGAGATATTTACAAACATGCACATACCTTAACGACACATTTCCAGCAATCTACCTTTATTATGGTTCCAATAATGCTACATTAGCATTAGCCACTTAATGCTGTTTTAAGGTCATTGATGGAAATCATGCAGGTGATGGTAAACTTGATAGGGTAAATAAACGATCGGTTACAAAAACTGAGGAAATTGTGAATCATTTCTCTACTAGTGGTGCCTCAGTATGCATTGCAACAGCAATGACACACCCTCTCGGTCTGTAAGAAAGTTCAGTTTCCCTTGCTTTATGATGCAGCTTATCATGTTAATCCTGTTAACCTTTTTCCAGTTTGCATAGTTGATTGAATACAGATGTTGTGAAAGTGAGGTTACAATTGGAACATGTGGGTAGACGCGCCACATCAAGTGGCATGGTACTGTGTGCATCCTCTAGTTGTAATGCTTTCTGTCAGTTTTGATCTATTTTGTATTTGCTTTTATGTGTTGATGTATACACAATTAAAAGAATGCTGTGTATATAAAGAAAGTATTAAAACTATGGTGGAAATTCAAGGGAAATGTCTTACACTAGCTAGCTCTCAGGGCATGAAGTTGATGAATATGGTTCGTGATGAAGGGATTCAGTCTTTATACAAGGGCATCGTGCCATCATTAGTGAGGTCTGCTGTGTATGGTGGTCTACGTTTGGGTTTATATGAACCTTGCAAAGGAGCATTGGATTGGGCCCTTGATTATACAAACATCTTCACAAAGGTAACAGCAGGAGCTTTTTCTGGTGCAATTGCTACAGCCACAACCAACCCAATGGAGGTTCTGAAGGTGAGGATGACATTTTATCTAGTTTGCTACCTATGCTTGATTGCAATTAAAATAAATATGTGAATACTAAATGAGTAGATTGACATAAGTTAAAGAATATACAATGTACTAGACAATGCTGAAAGAGTAATTTGGAATTAGTTCAATTGGAGGTTTAATAGTACAGGAGTAAGAGAAGAGGAAGGTGATTGAGAAGAAATACTATGGAGGAGCTACAGCATCAAAGTAGGTGAATGGTTGTAAGATGTTCATGGATGTAGCTAAGGTTAACCAGATCATTGAAAGACCTTGACAGAATGCATACACAACCACTGTAAAACTTGACTTCACTGTATCAATGTTAAGGGCAGTTACAACCTTGGAAATGGTGCCCTACTAGTTATTGATTAATATTTCAAAAAAAGCACCTTAAAAGGTCACTGCTATTATTATCGATGAAAAGAAGACAAGAATTGTATGGGGAAGTGCTCAATTATCATCAGAAAAAGGCACCAGGGGAGGCATTGAATCATTGGCAGGCTTAGTAAAAACTATGGTATTGCTGTAATCGTCAGATATCCATCAGTGGGAAATCTAAAGTGTTTAGTTAAACGAGATGCTAAGAAAGAAGGACGAAGCCGTTCTTGCTTGCTTTATAGCAAGGATTATATTGAGGAAAAAAACTAAAATTGGCTAGCTGAGGGATGGGTGCTATTCTTCAGTAAATATATAATTTCTTTAATACTTCTTCCAATCCATTACTATGTAATCTGTTGCGAGTTTCTCTGACTTCATATTTTATCTGAAAGAATGAACTGATATAAGCTATATTCATCTATGATATCGTTTTTTGGTCAGTCTCCTATTGACTATTGGGCATAATCACTGGTGCAGATGCACTAAATAATGATGTAATTTCTGTAATACATATCCAAATCTATTACTGTGTTATTCATCACGAGTTTCTCAGACTTTGATTTCTAAGACAATAGGAGAAACAGCCAAACCATATGGAAATTCTTGAAATATGACTTCTTTTTTTCATCAGCGTCTTCATCTTGTATTGTCTACTTGGCATATTCACAGGTGCGGATGCAAGTAACACAAGGACCTTCAAATGGATCTGTTATAAAAGAGATAAGAAATATATTAGCCACTGAAGGCATTTCTGGGCTATGGAAAGGGCTTGGACCTTCAATGACCCGTGCCTCAGCCTTAACCGCATCTCAACTAGCAACATATGATGAGTCCAAACAGGTGTTTTCTCTTTTTTCTTTGTAACAGTTTCTGGATCTTTGGGATTTTTTATATAGACTGTCTAATTTCTTTAGTATTAATCACTTTGCCAGACTGTAATAATATGGCTTCTTAAAATGTATGTTCATATTTGTGGGGGTGGATATGGATTTACTAACGATGAGAAAAATTAGAGAGAATAGAATGGATTAAGAATGCTTAACCATACCAACCACCCCCGATCTAAGGACTAAAGATAGTCTAATTAAGAGAGTCTTCATAGTGTCTCAAGGTATCTTATTGAAAGGAGCTAGCTGATCCAATTTATGTGAGTCAACTTCTAGGGCTCCTTGACCACTAGGTGTTCATGCCTGTCCAGTGACCATGTGGGTTCTAGGATAACTAATTTCTCACTTATCCTACCCTTAAACATTCAAATTATCCTTTAAATTGGTTCCTATGGTTATGTCTATAACAGTGGAGGGGCCAAATTGGAATGGAAATTTCAGATGTGACTTAACATTTTATAGTAATTTTTGGTTTTATGAATGTGTCTGTATCATTTAGTCTGATAGATTTCTATAGCTTCACAGATCATAAAGAGCTGGGCAGCATTGGATGAAGGGTTCTGGCTGCATTTGAGGTACATCATGTTTGATATATGTAGAGTACTTGAGTTTTAACCAGAATATTGAGACATCTGGCAGTTCAATTCTGCATGCGTAGAAAAAGGAATATCTCCACACAAAATAAATGTAAAATGAGCAGAGTTATGTACTATCATACGTCTTTCCAGTTGAGAGGGTCACCTTATCTGAGAGCGTAGTATAATGCAAAGAGGGTTCATGTTTATTTGTCTGCTTTTAGCTGGAGGGAACCAGTAGACCTAATCGTCTATATTCTATATGTCTCGCCTATTTATGGATGGATAATTTTGGGTATTTCTGTCTCGGGGAAATTATATAATATGTTTCCATATTCATAGGAAGCCTCCTGTGAGTTCATTGTCTGGGAGGTACGATTTTGCATCCTCATTTGCCGTCTTGTTCGAGGAACAGCCAGCACGATTCTGGTTGAAACTAAGAATCGATAATCGTTTATTTTAACCAGAAACTGGGGCCGTTTTGGTTCAGATTTCAGAATTGGAGAAGGATTCAGTTAGAATTGGGAGGCACTTGTGTTTTTTGCTCGACTGTTGCTTAGTTTGGTTTCGTAAGAGTTTAAGGACTGTGTGAAATACTTTTTGGGTACTTCCAAAATGAACCGAATGGAACCATGCCGCTTAGGGTTTAGGGATTGCTTTAATTGCACCCAAAATATGATCCCTTGTCTTTCAGTTGTTGTAGAATTGCCTTTGCTTGTTTGTGTGCTGATTCCTGGAGTAACTTCACATTTGATATGTTGCCTGTATAATGAGGTTTATCATCATACTAAGTATTATTTTAGGTTCGGCCTTGCATGGTTGAGTTGGTAACTCTGGTGTTGTGAATGGCATTTATTGCTGCAGAGTGCAACAATGCCGACAGTCATTATGTCATTGCCTTTAGGGATGAAAGCATCCAACTATAGCATATGGTTAATTAATTGTAATTGGACTAATTAAAAATGGAGTTTTATAGGCTACCAACGTTTCTAATAGTGTGTGACAGCTGTAGGATGTTTGTTTAATCTGTTGGATGCCGATCTTCTCATTGTTTGGTTTTGACCACTTTGTTTTCTTATTTCTGTAAGATTCAGATGCAGCGTGATATCCTCATGTCCCTCCATTTGATAGAACCTGCTTGGTCTATTGTCACCAGAATCTTGCACAAAAAAGAAAAGATTTCTCAATAGACCTAATGCTTAACTTGGAGCTAAGGTATGATCCTATTGATTACTGAACCTTGAAGGAATTTCTGCAGTGCAAGCCTTGTTGCTGGGATTGTTGGAACCACCACCACATCTCCCATTGACACAGTGAAGACTCGGATGATGATACAAAAAGAAAGGTCCGATGCGTTGTACAAAAGTTCTTTGGATTGTCTACAAAAGGTGAAGTTGATACAAGTTTCACTTCAAGCTACCTTTTCCTGTCATGATTGATTAGAATACCAAGAAGACGTATACTAATGTGTTCTAGTAATTAATGAAATTATCAGATTTGGAGATATGAAGGGTTGCATGGACTATACAAAGGGTATGCTCCATACTTAAATGCCGAACTATCTATAGAATATTTGGTATTCATAGTTGAATATCCTGTACCAATTAATTGTTGTGCTTTGCTTGTTTGTAATTTCCTTATTTGATTGATTGATGAATACTGTGTGTAGTCCTCTATGCATAATGAGTGTATATACATGTCGATTATACAATGTACAAAGTAACTTGATTTTGCACCCTGGCGTATGTATGTTACTGTTGCATTTGCCTTTATCAGAGAGTTCTCAGTCATTTTTTCATATAGAGGGAATTCCAGGTGCGCTTCAAATTCACTACCTTATTGACAGCTTTAATCTTTTGATAATGCAAGTACAGTTGGTCTGCAACATTTGCAAGACTTGGACCACAGACAGCAATTACATTTCTTGTTTATGAGAAGCTCAGAGAACTGATTGGTATGAGGGCACTATGATGTTTGTGAGGATCAACTTCCAAATCCAATTCTAATAAACTGGGCAAATAAAAGTTCAGATTTCGAGCAAATGCCAGTAGTATACCTCTCTGTAGCTGCTTTTTACTTTCAGCTACATATTCGAGTTTATTCTAGGGTTTTATTTTTACAACTATTTCAACTTTTATTATCTGAAATTGCCTCTGGTTCTGTAAAAATTTGTATACATACATACATTCACTCATGCACATACAATGACTGGCCATAAAAGAAGGCATTTGTTCTTGTTTGAGCTGCCAAATTTGGATTGAAAATAGAGTTGTTATCAAAACATATATTTTAGGAGATAAATATGCTTGAAATTTTTGCAAAACAGAAACTACTACTATATATATTATATATATAAGTAATGTTATTTATTGGTTGAGACTCAAAACTAATCTCAACATTTTCAGAAGATGCAAAAGTCGGCGCACAATACTCAAAATGGTTGCAAAAATAAATGAAGAATGCGCGCATACTAATTACATAGATGCACAGGTAATTGTGAAAAAAGGATGGCTCAAAATGGAAGGCAAAATATATCCAAGAAAACAGCCTCAGAATGGAAGCAGAAATAGACTTGAAAAGAATCACACAAAGATGCAGAGTAGGCACTTAGGAAATGCAAGGTAGATGCAAATGCGAGGATTGCATGTATCTATCAGAATTGTGTGAGACATGTATGCATTAGAGCAACCTAAATCTTGCAAATACAAATCTGAAATGTGCATTGCGCTATACAAACCGATTGTATGTGGTCTTGTAGGTGGTAACATTCACTGCTTCAAGATGCATAACCCGTGTGTATGCATTCGATGTGTATACATACGATTGCGTGGTGCTCTTGTGAGAATTTAGAACTGGGTTCTTGTGGTGGCTTAAAACAGAATCTCATAATCACTCGGTTTTGAGCGCTCTCGTTATGGATGAGAGGTAAATTATCAACTTCTCCTATCCACACACCCCATTGTTTTCTCATCACTTCCTACATTGTCTTGCATTTAGTGTATGATACTTTGGGGTAATGTATATACACCTCATTTAGTGTCGATATTCTTTTGAATCTAACATACCTCTATCTCTCTCTTTCAAGTCGAGCTGCTCTTCGTGTCATCCCTTTCCATGTATCACTGAACTAGGGAACATTGCATACCATATTTGGTAGGCAACATGATGGGTACATGAACCTGTGTTTAACACTTGGAAATCATGAGAAGTGCATGTTTATTCGTGTTTGCACATCGTGTCCTTGGGCGTTCAACAACGCCTTCTTGGACATCCAAAAGTGGACTCAGATTATGGTTTGTGTGACTTAGAGATACCCATTATGAGTGTGTGACTTAGAGATAGACTCTTCACATACCCAATTTTTAGGGCATTACCATAGATTTTAGTCGGCGATACATTCGTGCAATAGTATCCGGGTATAACAGTATTATTCGAGAATGAAAAAAGACCTTAAAGTATAAAAGAAACCATTCATTTTATAAAATAGAAAGAAGCTCAAACTGCTGTTCAGCATGAAGATGAGAGAATCCCAATACCTTCGACATAGTGATGACTTAACTCTCCTCGCAAAGCCTGAACTTTGAAGACGACATCAAGGCGCTTGCTCCACTCTCTAGCCTCCCCGCCAGCTGGCATGTATTCTGCACGATCGAGCATACAAACTGATGTACAAGTCTTCACAAGGTGAAATAGCATGACACACATGTATAATACACAACTTGAAATAGGACTATACAAAACTACAACAAACAATTATATGCCATCAGAATTCACTATGTAGCTGCAACTAACAAACAACATCTTCTCCTCATGAAACAAATAAAGCATATTGCATACATACGTTTATGTGACAGAGTGCATATATACAACGGACATTTGAAGATCCAAGAAATTGTCCTTTTGTATCATCACCCCATAAAACTCCATGTGCTTACAGAGAGGACTTGAGAAGTCTTTTGCAGTGATGGTCCTCATAAGCCGCTTGTTCAAATATAATATGGTATAACATTTAATTCACGTGATTGGGGAGGGAAAAAATCAACAAAGGCACCCGGCTTCTTATTGTTGCTTGATGGCTAGAAAGAGCAAAGAGAGAAGGTTCGAGCAAAACTCCAGCTTTTTCAACACGATGTATGGATCTTCAAAAAACAATGAGGTCAATGGGAGAAATCCTCTCTAGAGGAGTGCATTGACCAATGAAATCTTGTATAATGTGCACAACACATTAACATTGTTACTTGACTCTAGGGACACATTTTATGTGACTCTCTGTCATATAAGTAGCTTTCAAACCCACATAAAGTCAATTGGTGTAGTTGATTGATCAAACATAGAATCATAATATAAATGTTAATACATGTAGATTTAATATTTCTTTTTAATGTTCCAGAAAGTTCTAAAACTTTCTAAAAGCTTCTTACATGTATCTCCCTTTTCTTGCACGTAGGAGTTCTAGAATTCAATTGGTCTAGCCAATTGATTTAACATAGAATCACGATATAAACGTCAATATATATAGATTTAATATTCTTTTCTGATGTTCCAAAAAGTTCAGGAACTTTCTAGAAGCTTCTTGCATGCATTTCCCTCTTCTTGCATGCATAACCCTTTTCTTGCATGCAGGAGTTCTAGAATTCAATTGGTCTAGCCGATTGATCAAACATAAAATCATAATATAAATGTCAATATATATAGATTTAATATCCCTTTTTTATGTTCCAAAAAATCCTAGAACTTTTTAGAAGCTTCTGCATGCATCTCTCTCTTCTTACATACAGAACCCTCTTCTTGCATGCAGGAGTTCTGGAATTATATAAATATAGGGGTTCACCTTGATCCGAAATCAATATTCAACTTCGTTTATCTTCCATTTCTCACTTATCTCTTCTGCTCTTGTCTAGCTATGTTCTACTCTTTTGTATCTGTTCGTGACACTCCCATTGCAAGTGATTTTTTACTTACTTGGTGAGTGTCAGCATGGTCCAACTAGATAGCACGCAAGAAGACAAGATGACAAGACGAGATTTCCATGCACTCATCAAATGAAAGCATGATCACCTCACACTACATCAGACACATATCCAACATAAAGAGGAGTCTTGTTTCTATTGGCATTGTAAAGAAGCAAGGAATGCTTTTATTGCAGAAAACATGGAGTGGAATAGAGAGAGTAGTGCAACAAAGATGGAGACAGAAATAAAAAATGTAAACAAATGGGTCTTATATAGCTCCCCTGGAAGATTCCTTACATTATAGGAGGTCGACCATCATAAGTACATGGATTGGCATCTTAAATGTTTATTTAAAATGATCAACATACCAAATACGTAAAAAGAGGTGGGTTCGTAAATGTAAGAGAATCTAGTTTAATTAAATTCTCTCAATCAGTCAACGACTGCATCATAAACTTGAGCTTATCACTTAACACTCCAATTAAACACAACTTTTTTGGCACGGCTCTCTTTCCTATGACCGTAACTGTATCTTTGCAGTTGCCATTCTTCCGCACTCTGCACTTGCCACTCTTGCTATTGTCCCAGCACCTACGACTCCTGCTCATGGACCTTCCTTAGCTCTCCACTTCTACTGCTTCTTAAGCGCCTACAGTTCCCTTTGTGCTTGTTGCATCTTTGAGCTCTATTTGCTCTAGCAACCTAGAAGTTCCTTGTGCGCCTTCAGTTGTTGTGGCCGGTCCTTGGGCTCTGCTTTAGCAAGTTCTATGGTATACGCTCTTTACGCAGTTGTTGTCCATTCACTTTTATGTTTTCTTATCATGGATGTCTTACTGCACGAGTTTTGGTGATGCGAACTCATTACCGCGTGCTCAACCGACTTTGCTTGAGTCGGCGTTTTGTTGACATGGGATGCTACTGGGTGCATGTTTTGAATTTGAGTCCGTTATTGCGGAAGTTTTGGTGACGCAGACTTGCCATTGCGACAGCCATGACTTGGTTTGGTTTCGGTGTTGCAAATCCCGAACCACGCAAGTTTTGCTCTGCATTTTGGTGTGTAACTTCATTTTGATATTGCAGCTTGATATAGTGAAACATGTGCTTATGCGCGACCTTGTATGTTTTGGTAACACGAACGCACAACCGCAAATAGTCTTCAATGTCTATGCCTCTGTACACACTCCATGAGATCGCCACACTGCTGAGATTGAATATAAACCCTGACGTTGGTCGTTGGTCAGTGGCATTTCCAGCCTAGTCCGCATCCGGTATAGCCTTGTAGCAGCACTGCAATATTTTTCTTGTACAACAGCTTACATATGGTAGATTGTGGTGCATGCAATCCATCTGCGCTATAGTCGGCTTTAATAGAAACTGACTCGGTAATCCAACTGGATAATTTAGATCGAGTTGTGTAATAGTCCGGTAGATAAGACTACCGACTATTTGTCGTAACTGCAATTGGTCGCAAGCTTGGCTCGAGTCATTTTGTATCTTATGATTACAATCAAGGGGGGTTGACATAGGCTTACATGCAGTCATGCCAAATTTGAATAGCATGTTCACAACATAATGACATTATATAGCAATATGCATGATGGCGTATGGATCATTTCGATCCCAAGAAAGTAGTGTAGCTTATCCAGATCCTTCATCTCACATGCACTTGATAGCTGGGCCTTGACGCAATTGATGTTGGTCAAGTTTGTACCTCTGTGCTTAAGGTGCAAAGGTCTTATCGTAATCAATTCCATACGTTTGTGCATATCCTTTCGTGAAGAGTTTTTCCACGTACCTATTGACAAAAACGCTTCCATCATCTTCGGAGTCTGGTTCCAAGCGACTCTTCAGTTGCTGAAAGCATCCAGACACTTTACTTTGTTCTTCTTCTCAATAAGAAAGATCCATGTGTGCTTGGAGAAGCCAATTATCCACCAATTGGATGGACGGTTAGGTAAGCCAGTGTGAGCTGGAGGAAACCCTAATATTGTAACTTTGTAAGGAAACCCTAAGTCCTAAACCGACAAAGTCATCAATAAAGGTTACAAAGTACCTTCTTCCACCTATGGTTGCGTAATGTGCAAGACCCCATACATCAATAGGATCATGTCGAGCAAGGGAAGCCAGTGTTGTTTACCGAGTTGGCAAGCCTACGACTTGCCGCTTCATTGTGGTCCTGCTTCTTGTGGAAGGACCCTGATTGTTCTCGTGCCATTCTAGCGCATGCTTGATATCAAGTCGCACGAATCACCTCTCCTTACAAAGATGATTGATAATGTCCATTGAATGAGTGTGCCATAATCTTGTGGTGTTAATTAAACTAGTTAAATTGAATCAAGAATCACAAAGTATTCCCCTATGGTTTTCAAATCAAAAGCGCCAGAACTTGTTAAATTGAATCAAGAATCACAAAATATTCCCCGATGGTTTTCAAATCAAAAGCACCAAAACTTGTTAAACTACAACTCCTCAGAACACATAGTTGACATACTATGCAGACCACTGTCACATCCAGATTTCAAAATTGCAACACAATAATTAGAGCGTGATGTGAAAGAATCCGCAGGCAAAGACGCGGGGGCCAAAAAAAGCAATGACCCTTGAAGTTCTACATTTACAAGGCCCAAACGGAACCTTCAAAAACATGTCGTTCATGTCTGTATGCACAAAATATGTCTATAGCAATCACTGTTTGGGACATGAATGGCAATGCCAAACATTATTGACTTGAATGAATGACCAACTGGGAACTATGAAAATAATATATATCATCACTTTCAATACATGACAAATTACTCAGCAAATGTAAAGCACCACCAACTTCCGAAATCAGCAAATGAATAAAACGACCTCAAAAGAGATCAAGGGCCTTCTTCTGCGTGTCTTGTTTCCATTTCGGGAGTTGATAGAACTTCTCCGAATCCATTCCGAATACTTTCTTGAAATCGTCCGGTGAAAGGTAAGACTGCACTTGAATTAACAAAAAACTCTATAGTAGACCGTAGTTTTTACCTTCAAAAAGCCAGTAAAGTCTAAACTTCAATCAAAGACTTATATTTACCTCTCTCTTCCTTGGATCAATCCCAGGAGCTGGATCGTTAGATTTACATTTTAGTCTTTCGTAGCTAAAGAATTCCCCGTTGTTTCCATTCACCTCCTCGTTGACAGCCCCAACATTATTTTCTTCTACAGTGTTATCCTCTACAGCTTCGGATGACGTGGAATCTGCATTCCAAAAAATGATTCATAATGTAACGACAAACTTAGCACCTTTTTCTCTCATGTTTTAATAACATAAATCTGTTTGTTATCCAGTGAGTCACTACCTTTGGGGTTCTGTTCTTCATTCTTGGGAGGGCTCTCAAGATTTTCAGTAGGGGGGTTTCTGACTTTGATTGGTCCATCTATGATGCCAGAAATGTTGATAGATGCTGATAACGCTACAACCGCTGCAGACCACTGTGAGGCTGGGCTTCGTCGCTTTGGTGTGGATCCACTTTCCGACCCTTCGATTGTTGTGTTCTTCATTGAAGATTATTACAATCGCATACATGAAAACAGATTATATTAATCGTCTTAACTATCCTCTTGAACTTTGTAAATTAACCATCAAAGCTCTGAGGTAAAAATGAGGTTACCTCTCCACCTGCTGAAGGTATGCCCGATAGGATTGAGAACCTTTTCTGGAAAGAATTTCCTTGTACCTGTAGATGTAAAACCATTATTAAAAAGAAAGAAAGCGTAGTATCAAGCACCCAAACGTTAAAACAGACCGATGCAATTTGGTTCCATTCCTCTGCTATCTTTGAACCTTCAATTTGATCACGTTCTGGTGAAGAATTTTAAAGATTTCAATTCAATACCATTCCTGTAAAGATAATTAACTGGGATGGTACTTACTGCTGCCTTGACTGGATCCCAAGTATTGAAATACTTTGTGAAAAAGAAGGGTTCATTTCCTTCAGGGACTTTATACACTGGCACATCTGTAGGAGCACCTTCGAGTGTTGCAGCTCGATCCAAGTATTTCTGTGATGATCTCTTCCACTAAGAAAAATAACAAGCCACAAATCCTTGACTAGCCTCTAAAGCATCCAGCCACATGATACACACACCTGAGCAATGTCAAAGGCCTGTTGCTTCTCTTTAGCATCTGCATTTTGACCGACCCATGCAAAAATCTCTGTATAGGTATCAAGAATCATCACATCCTCACTTAATAGATCGTCTTGATCAAAAGTGTGTATCTCGGTCACCTAAAATAATTCACAACAAAAATTCATGTCGCATTTTATTGATAAATAAGTATTAAATAACATTGTTTCAGATGCAATAAGCATACCTCCAGTTTCCCTGTGCTCCAGTATGTTGTTTATGTAATCATGGTAAGAAAATCGTGTCATCAGAAACATCATTTAGGTATCAACATAGCATTTCAAATTCTACTACAAAGGTCAATATTTTGCGAATGCTTATTAATCATAGACATACCCTTAACTAATGGGCAAGCAAACAAACGAGGATCTTTGCCAGCTTCCTTGGAATCTCGATAGTTTGGGTGTGCCTTTTTTCCACCAAGAGGGTTCCAAAACGCGGCTGGTTCAGAGTCCTCTTTCAGTAATTTCGCTGTAGTACCAGGCTGGATTATTTTCAGGAAATAAAGCAGCGGATTATAAGCCGGCATTTGTCTCTCTAGTAGCTTTTCCATAACAATTAAGAACATTGTTTTATTTAACTTAGTTATTCTAGACAATAACTTGGAGCAGCTTCTGCACACACCAGCATCCAACACATACCTTCAGAAATTCAGCCATTTTTACAGCTATTTGTTGCTCTTCAGTAATGCTTGATGTTCCATTCCATACGAAAATTGCAGCATTAGTTTTCAATATGTAACAATAAGATGAATTCAAGTTTTCCGCGTCCTGACACATGCAGATTCACATAAGTGATATATAGAAATTCTTCTAATATGACTTCCTTCACAAATATAGAAAAACTTGTAAAAGGAAAGATATAGGAATATTCATTTTATAAAGGCATGTGATTTGGTAATATATAATTCCAGAAAAGTTTCAAATTTTGATGGCCAAGTAAGGAATCAGAAGGAAACAGATTGTACTGTTATAACTAAAAGAAGACGAGTATAACAAGAACATCTTCCGTAACCCACAAGGACATCAAAAACATAGAAATAAAAGCTGTACTGTTATAACTAAAAGAAGACGAGTATAACAAGAGCATCTTCCGTAACCCACAAGGACATCAAAAACATAGAAATAAAAGCTAGGATTTGCCAAAGCATAAGCTGCTGTGTCTGACCATTTTGCACTGGCAAATAGAGAGCTTTTTATAAAGTTCTTCAACTCCCATATTAAATGAAGTACTATAATATTCAAATATTCTGTATTTGAAATATCTGTGGGTGCAATTTGATCAAATGTGTCCAAGATACATTAAATGAATAATGAATGCATAAAACAAGTGGTAGCTGAGGATAGGGCATCAGCAAAAGTTAATCAGAAACCCGGAGACTTCAGGGTTTTTTAAATTATGTTCATAGGATATTACAGCATGTCTTCATGTAAGGGTTGTGCATATAGGAGATAGCATCATATTTTTATAAGGAATAATACATTTTTATTGGATAAGGAATCCTTTACCTCTCCAAAATCCCAAGACTAAATACGAGAATCAGATTCCAGATTGGCTCATTTGAGGGAGGCAAGACAGTTTATTTCACACAAAAATATCACTCTTATGAGGTTTGAGAAGTTCATACATCTTTGAATGATTGTAACTTTGTTCAATATTCAAGGATTGAAAGATGTCAAATAGAACATTTGTTTTCCATGGTTCCTTTTGTGCCCAAACACAAAAAATAGTATTCTTTGCTATTTCGCACAAAAACATCAGTTTTATGCATCTTGAGGAATTCATACATCTTTCTACGATTGTAACTTTGTTCAATACTCAAGGATTGAATGGTTTCAAACTGAACATTGGACTTCCATAGTTCGTTTTGTGCCCAAACACAAAAAACAGTATTCTTTGCAACTAAAATGTTCAATGATAGAGATGCCATATCATCATAAATGCAAGTTAACAAGTATCACCTCTTTATCGTTCATTGATGCCTAACAACTAAATCAAGTTTCAGAGAACTTGACCATAGAATCCAAATCCAGATTCCCTCATTTTGATCCATGATAAAGACATCATCTTTTCAATTTCTGAGCTTTTCATGCTTCTTTACATGATAGTATTTTTATATAATGTTGAACAAATCTATGAGCTCAAGCAGAATATTTGCCTTCTACAAAGTTTTTTGTGGCATATAAAAAAAGAAGTATCCCTCCTATACATATGTTCAACATATTTTTTATAGATGTTTCTTTTGTAACAGAAATACTGACCAGATCAACTTGAACCGCTTTAGTATTATGCCGACCTGTTCCTTCAACTCGAAATAAAGCTATCCCATCATCTTTGTAAGTATCATCAAGTAATCCTGTACCTGTAACCTTCTTTTGATATCCTGAACTCAAACCTCCCTGGAAGAACCATCCAATTCAGCTTCTATAACCAAAAGCTTAAGCATGGGCTTAAAAGAAAAGAACCAAACTGTTTGCAATACAAAATTGGTATATTTTTTATATATTTCAAAGATAATGGGGTGTTTTCAAGGTAAGATGGAAACCCATGAACTGACAAGTTTCTCCATCAATCTGATGAATTGGTTGTATGTTTAAGAACTTTGGACATCCTTTCTCTGGAACATATTTATCCAAGATATATCTAGGAATTGATCTAGCTTGCCTCATGTCTAAGCCTGCACTAATTAAGATCAGCTGATTAGAGAGACCTAGAGCATACTTAACCTTCAAAAGAAAGAAGTTCCCGACCAATGCAAGGAACTCTGCAGGTTCTTTTCCTTCGAAAATACGTCCCTAAAACAAAATATAATTATTAAATGAATCATGAAAACATCTGCAGAAATATGTATATAAGAAACAACGCACCTGCACAGGGCGCCCTTTATAACTATTGGCAATTTGTGATGCTAGGCGAAAGGCTACAGCTTGATCTTCCTGTGTAGAATGCGGGTTTATACATTTCCAAAGCACAAGAAATTCTAATAATCATTGGCAAGTTAATAGGTTGTTTTCAAGATTTAAGAAGTATTGAACTGCAATATTTTTTCCTGAATTGGGCATGGCAACAACTTTCCTAATTGATGACAAGATGACCTGACATTTTCCAGTTGAGATCTTGTCTTTGCAAACATAATTTCACATCCCTCAGGACTCTACCTCCTATATAAGAGGCTGCCAATGTGGCTTGAAATGTGCAGCTTATCCATGAAGACTATCATCATATATGCACCAACTACAGTCTTTCCCCAAGCCAACAGTAATAAAAGCATTCTTTTTTTCCAGGGAACTAATCTTGAAGAAACTGGTCCAGTTTATGAATGAAGGATATTCAAATGTGTACTGACCTCTGTGCTTCGTTTTCCAATCCAATGAGAAAGAAAATATTCCTCTTTTCGGTCATTACCAAGATAACTGTATAGTATCAAATAACAATCCCCACTATAAAATTTGCCAATATCTGCTGCAGCTATGGCAAATTTGCTAGAGCCGTTAATTCTCCAGACCTGCATGATGAACAGATCAGCCAAATAGCCGTCTCATTAAATGAATTGTGAAATAAAACTTGTAGAAGGGAACATTACCTCAAGTTTTCCATTACTAGGGAAAACTTCGGGTATTTCTTCCTTGGTAGGAGCTCCTTTGAGAAGTCCTTTTACATTGACTCCTTGCTGTTTCAGCATAGCTGCCATACATCAAGACCACTAAGAGTACTGACAAGATGACCATACAAATTTGAAGATGTTAAGTGTAAATGAAAACCAATAGAAAATAAATGATCGAGCGAAACATTGAAAAAGTAAAAGAACATAGTACACAAACTACAAAATGCTATCATTCACCGGAATATGCCTCCCGTGAAATGAAGGGATAAAAGTAGTAAAAAATAAAGTAATAAGTCATTAGAAAATACCTTAATAGAAGAAAATTTATCCTTTATGAATAAAATGCTAGCCTAAGAAACTAATCAACATATTCTTGACGGAACTTATGATTTATGGACAAAATATTATTAAAGTACATTAAGTTTCATGAGAAGTATCAAGAAGGGTAGTATTAAATATGCAAGTTGCTGTACACCTGCAACTTTGCCTTTGCCATCTTCAGAGGTGGGTGCTCCAGATACCGAAGACCAAGAATCAAAGTTTGATCGGAAAATTAATGTCTCAAAGCCTTGGATGATCTTAGTTAGAAGTGTATTTTTTGGTCTTTTCTGAGATGAAAGAAACTCCTGGAGAGACCAAATAACTGCATGAATAAAGAAAAATGAATTACACTGCTTAAAGGCACAAGCTGATTTTGTTCTTACCTCTGCAATAATACTGGCTGCTTTTCTCTCCTCCAAATTTGTGATGCGTCCCATCCAAACAAAGATTTCAGCTCCACAATCAAGCAAATAGCATTTATTTGATTCAAGCATTCCTTTTGTTAGGGGTGATTCAACTATTGGATTCAGCTGTCCATTTTCCACACTGTCAAAACATATATTCCTTCATAAGTCCATAACAGTCTGGGCCTACAAAGTAAAAGTGTAAATATGCAAGTAACGGACGAGCCAATAGAAAAGAAACAAAGAAAGAAAGGCCACTATATTAACATTTTTCAAGAGGCCAAAATATCAATTAACCCAAACAAGACACTTACATATTACATTGCTGTCACATCTTTGAGCACAACAAACAAAAAAAGTTGTAATTAGAAATAAAAATAATTAAAAATGGCAAAGGAATTGTGCATTCCATAGAATCGATTTGACTTATAAACACTAAGACTTTCATCTTCGAAATATCTCCAACGTGACCATCTACCATGGAGAGATCCATGACATGAGGGGAGAAATGTCCCTGGCTGATGATGATGGTCTTTATCACAACAGTAGCTCAAAATGGCTAGGGTCACATCTTACATATTACATTGCTGTCACATCTTTGAGCACAACAAACAAAAAAAGTTGTAATTAGAAATAAAAATAATTAAAAATGGCAAAGGAATTGTGCATTCCATAGAATCGATTTGACTTATAAACACTAAGACTTTCATCTTCGAAATATCTCCAACGTGACCATCTACCATGGAGAGATCCATGACATGAGGGGAGAAATGTCCCTGGCTGATGATGATGGTCTTTATCACAACAGTAGCTCAAAATGGCTAGGGTCTTATTTCTTGAGATGAGATGGATTAATGGCGTTAAGAAAACCACAATCGTCCTTTGTTAATGAGCTTGTGGTTGCAATGTTTTCCTTTAACCACTTCCCTTTCTGCCAGTTGAGTTCCAGCAAGAGAAGTCAAAGCACCATCGATCTTGATATGTACTGGGAGAAATTGGTTCCTCCCTCTTGTTTCAAGGACAACAAAACAATTAAAAACGTAAGTCTCTTCCATTCCCCCACTCACTGAGAGCAGAATTCACAAATTCTACCTATCGTGATCTCTGGCTGATGTGAAGAGTTAAAGAACAGTCAAATCACTTTGCATATTGCATGCATGATAGATGTATATCCACATAAAGGGTCTATTGATAAACCAAGCTTCAGATATGTGCCGAAAGACTGCTTACTGTGGGCCATCTTTGCACCTACGCTAAGTGGGCTGATCCATGTCGTTCCATCAGCCAATTTGCGCTACCTATTCAGATTCTACTTTCATGTTCATAACGGGAAAATGCAAGGTATATTAACAAAATGGAAATAATTCATCCATGCTAATTCCATATGACTAAAACCATTCTTGGGTTGGGTCATACCAGCATCGATTATCTTTATGACCAGCAAGTTCTTTGATGACAAGTGCCAAGTTCCAACCCCGAATACATTTTCCCCACCTAAAGCTGACTATAAACTTGACCTGATGGAGATGTTCAACTAGATATATTTTGTTAGAATCACTTCTTGTCACTCTCCAAACCAATAAAATCAGGTCATCAAATGCATCCATCATTACTCTGAGATTCGTGGCACCTTGTGGGCACCGTTTTTGGTCCACCCAAACAATGTGAGATCTTTCTATTTCTTCTTGTAATGTTGCATTCACCAATGCTATCGTATCGGAGGTACTGCTTTCTTTTCCTACCTCTATCCATGGCACATTGGCTTCATTATCTTATGAGCATCTTCAAATTGAGATATGGCATCTCTAGCTATATTTGACCAGTGTAACTGAACCATGCTTCCATTAGCAATGGAGATGCATTTTCCCCCAACTCTTGATTCTTTCTGCATCGATTTGCATGGCTTGTGGTTTATCAATTCAAACTTCACATTAGCAGACGATACACTCTACAGGTCAGCAGTTAGATTATCACATCAAGCCTTTGAGGTATCTAGGCAACTACAGGAGTTGGGTGATACAGCCGCTTATTGGCTTGCTGAAAATAGATGAGATATTAATAACTTACCCCCTTTGAAATATAATAAGGATGCTTACAACAATTCAATCTCTCACGAGACACAAAATAACGTGATAAGACAAGATATCACAAATTTATATCAGATGTAAATGGATTCATCCATGCGAGCCCCTTCCACCTCAAAAGATTTATTATAAGGAATACTTTCTTCATTTCAATGAGTTAAATTTTAATGAGAGACCTAAATCTTCTAATGGTTTCCTGTCACATGTATTGCAAGTGATTATTGGTCAATTTCGCATGTCATCTCAATCAACTTGAGATTGAGAGTGTCCAACCTACAAGATTCTCTAAGGAGAGTAGGCTATGAAAGTTGCATAAAATGGAAGTCAAGTGTGAGGAACATTTTTACTTGTAGATGCCCAGCTTACACAAGGATTCAGGAAGAATATAAAGAGATGTTTAGTTCAACCCCTTATAACAACTAATTAATATTTTAGACCCTACGAAACTAGAAAAGATTTATCACACATACAACAATATAGAGAGAGTAAATTAAAAAGATCCAAAATAATTTTTCCTCTAATACTAATGATAACTCAAAACAAATTCTTATTACATATTTTTTCAGAACTTGAAAGCAACAATTACACCTATCACACTAGGTCTGTCATGAAGTGGAGGAGAACCAAAAGAGCAAAATGAAGATCTCAAAAATCTGGTCTTAGAGTCATTCGATGTCATGAGGCAGATATCCAGAAGATCAGGCACTGTGAGCTACCACATCTAAAAATAGTGGTTGGATTACAATCAAGAGCAACATCCACCTTTAGTGCTCCCTCATCTCTTTGAGAGACTTGGATAGAAATAAAACCATTTATATATCATAAGTATCCCCATCATTTTTAACATGCATTGCATATAAACTCATCTTTTACTATTTATAATTAACATTAGTTATGTAATTATAACTTATTTTGCATAAGATGAGTGGATACACTAAAACACACATTGTCTGTCTTGTCTCGTGGGCCATGTCGACCTAAGAAGACATTAATATATCTTTATTTCTTTCTTTCTTTCTTTCTTTCTTTCTTCCTATTTGGAGGTACTTCTTCATCTCTAAATTCTAAGTTTTATTTCCTTATGATACTGGCTATATCATTTCGTATGTCTTCTATGCCTTCAACCTTCCACCTCTCATATAACTTTGTTTTCTGCATCCCAATTTCTTTTTTCCAAACTCTATATCTACATAGATACCACCATATTGGATACCACAAACACAAGTTGAGCATTTCCCCAGTTCGCCCCATTCATTCCTTTCTAATGCTTCTTCGATGGATCTATCCAGTCCATAGTCATCAGAAATTATACATTAATTCGTTTTACCTTTGTAATCCGAAAATGAGATAGTCGGCACAATTATTCGATCAATAAAGCAGCGAAAAGTACTGACAGAAGGTAGGAACATGGAGAGATTAAGAAAGCATTAAAAAGGAGCCTATTCATATGAGCACGAATGCAAGGATTATATCCAGATCAGATACAAGAGGATAGGTATCGCAGATAGGCACGAATCAAGGGATTATATTTCAGTCAGGATTATGTACTGATCAGCTCAGCAGAAGACAATGTAAGTGGGCGTGAGCACACAGATTATAGAGTTCAGACATTGAATGCAAGAATTAGCTTCTGATCAGATCAGAAAATGAAGAAAACAAGAAAGATGCACAGTCCCTAAATACTAAAATTAACAGAACATCATTAACAAAGAACCATGGATGAACGGCCATTATCATGCCTTCCTAGCTTTACACACATCTTACACATTTCAATCAGCTCATGTTGAAGATTTTTTAAGCTCTAAGTGTGTACCTAATCAAATTATTTTGTGCATCTGGCAGTTCTACTAATTTAGTTATATTTAGTTTGTATTTCTATTGTCACAAATGAGACATAATTTTATGAATCTCGCATTTGTTTCTTCAGGCCATTTTAGCACATAAATACATCAATATATCTTTCTTGCTATGCTTATAAGAACGTCTATCTTTTGCTGAAACCGAAAAAATAATGTGTTCAGGGACTATACAAGTTAGTTTTATAATAGATTACCTTAAATAGCAGACAGTAAAATGCACATTGTGCTTTACTTTATCTTGTCTGATATTCAAGATATCAACAATGCCAAACATAACATAATAGAAAACAGAATATACATGTGTACAGTAACCCTTACATGTAAAGCTTTCCTGCATAACTGTCACCAGGACTATCATCTTCAGAAGTTGCTCTTTTTCCAATTGGTGCAAAGCCTCCAAACAGATTCCAGAATTCATCTGTATTGGCTTCACCAACAGGCTTTCCATCGTCTGAAAACATAGAGTTTGTGTAATTGTGCAAATCCAATGAATCGCTGAATATATCTGAAAGAAATTCATGAGAGACATATTAAGCACACAAGCTTTCTTACCAATTATACCAATTTCGCATTTCCCATCATGATATGTGTCTTTTATGTGCTGTACAACTTCCAATGCCTTGGCTCGCTCCTGAATACTAGAGGTTGCACCATTGAATTGATATATCTTAGATTCCGTATCCAAAATAAACACATCATCATGATTCAAGGATGACCGAGTATAAGGAACCTGGATAATTACAGAAGGATAGCAATTTTGAGAACATGCTGTGAAAATTGAACTATAAAATCCATTATCTAGCTTAAGTTCAGGGACACCTTGCCTGTTTAACTCTCACAGATCGTCTTCCTTTGCACACATAAAGTCTGGGCTCGAAACTCTCAACTTCCACCTTTTTGAAACCAGATGCAGCCCCTCCTTCTAAGGGTATGATACAAGGCTTAAAATATGATAGAAACTTGTCACTCTCATGACCCTGTACTTCTCTGTACTGCACAGCACGTCCGCCTAAAGCAGCATCAAGTTCAACTGTTTTTATTGCCGCTGTGCCAGCTTCATCCTTCAGAAATATCATATAAAAACATTCAAGTCAAATGCAACTGAGGAAAATATAGCTAAAAGAAAAAGCAATATCAAAACACAGATTTCTAGTTATCACAATTTCTCAGAAATACCTGACTAGTGTCTTTTCCCAGCCAGAAGTGAGCATCATATTGGTATGATCCATTCTTCAAGGCAGTTGTCTGATACATATATTGAATGAGTATGTTAAAAGATGCACAGTAAAAGGTCCTTTAATCATTAATGAAAGAAATATGATGTGTATGCTGAACCCATGAATAATTAATCACAAGAAAACATAGACAGGTTGTTTATCACCCATCCAAAACATAGACGTCGAAACTGGAATTTATTGATAAGGATTGACATCATAGAAGACATTATTAGGTATCCAGTATACCAGATTGCACTTTTAATCATAGCCATAATCCAGGATCAAGAATTAGCCAGATGTTTTGCAGAATTCAAAGCCATTGCTCCTAATTTCTAGGTACAAATAGTAGAATTATGTGATTTGCACGTAGTATACTTTATCCATGGCTTACATGAGCCATCAAAGAGTAATTAGGGTCCACTGCTACTTACCTTCAAGACAATGTATGAATCTCCACTGTAGAACTTTCCATAATCAGATTCAGACAAAGGAACAGGTTGGAAATTTTCAATTCTCCAAATGTCGATTCCACTACAGATTTTTTTAAGGAAATATATCGCAAGTTGAAATGAGAAGTAGCATTAACGATTGAGATTTTTTAATTTACCTTTAAGAATACTACAGAATGCATTTTCAAAATCTACAGGATACACTTTCTGACCGATCCCTTGAAATGCTGGATCGACATTTTTCGCCATTTGCGTGATGAGGTTCAAATGACCTTGAAGCTACCACAATATATTTCTTTGTTGACCTGGATGAAAAGATAAAGGATGTCCAATCAATAAAGCCTTATTACATTATATGCTGTGAAAGTAGGAAGATCTGGCATTAATGAGCCAAAAAGATCAATCTTTTTTTCCCTCAACAAAAAGAGACAGACAATATCTATTTCTAGAAAGCAGTAGATTTCCAGATTAGAAGTATTAAACATCAACAGAACATTTTCCAGAATAGTATAATAGGAAAGCGTAATCAAATGCTAGACTGAACTAGCAATCATCAGCGTGACCAAGAAACTGCATAGCACTGCAAATTCGGTTTTGTTAGTCATTTAAATTGGCACATCTTTTTCCTTAAAATCGTTTTCACAACACTAAATCATTACTTCTGCAGCAAAAGCTACAGTATAAAAACTTCAAAAGTTGACCGGATCTCCACAGCCATTTCATGCTTCTTTTTACATGTTTGTCACAAGTGTTCTTGAGTGCAAGTCCAGAAAGAAATGGGAATTCTAGTTCTAAGATTGATCAAATTAGGAAAAAAACCCATATCCGGGTCATTTTCTTGTTGCAACAAAAGCCTTGAATATGCTGTCCATATCTATGACAAATAATTGAAGTACAAACGCAGCATATTTACATTTCCTTTGAAGGCATGCATCTATTAACCGCATACCAATTGCCACTTATTCAAAAGAATGGAAATAATGTCCTAAGAAAGCGAATGGAATCTGATGCAAAACACTTATTTGGAGATCAAATAATTCTAAAAGCCCCATACTTAGTTCATAGGTTCGAAGTTGATCATTTTTGGCATCAACTTCTCCTTTCATCATCTCTTAAGATCTGCAGTTATTTTACATGCAACTTCTTCACATACAGTGAGAACACTCTATTCTAGATCAATTGACAAATGACATTAATTCAAAATCACATATTTCATCTAGAGTATTGCTCTAGCCTTGATAAACCAAGGTGATCTAGAATTTTCTTCATCAGATTCATAGTGCCTCTATTTAAATCTCATTCATTACATTCTCATAATCGCCTCTCTGTTGTTCCTGTATGATGTCAAATTGTTACTTCAACTCACTCTAGGATATATATATATATATGAACAACCAGAACAGTTCGGCGGCTCCAAAAACTGTCACTAGTATTGTTAATATACGCAGTGACAGATCCAAATATTCAATATATGCATATACAAACATACGCACTTGTAATCCAGATTAATGCATTTCTTTACATGAAATTTTCGCCCGCATTGGCAGCGCAAAAGCTGAAACTTTCCATTTCGTTGAAATTGATGGATTTAATCTCAAATGTAAGCAAGCAGGAATAGACAAAAGCTTGGCAAAATGTGAAGGTCAAGCATATGCGTATACACATAGAAAGAGTGTGAATCTGCAAGTAGGGGCGAACATCGTTAACAAGCAGACCTGGATCTACGCGAAGATGATCAGGAGCTCAACTTTTCGCGTGCGAGATGCGAGATGTCATACGGGGAGTCGAGGAGATCGCGCGATCTCGCAGTAGAAACAGCTGTCGGAGAGTCGGTCCAGGAGGGAAAAGGGCGGCGCAGGTGGAACGGAATGGGAGCGATCGCCGGCGCAGGACGGGAGAGGGAAACGGGGCGGGGATCGAACTGTGA
This sequence comes from Azolla pinnata, assembly GCA_037176905.1. Classification (NCBI taxonomy): domain Eukaryota; kingdom Viridiplantae; phylum Streptophyta; class Polypodiopsida; order Salviniales; family Salviniaceae; genus Azolla; species Azolla pinnata. The sequence continues at coordinate 29,186 of JBBBWG010028655.1, forward strand.
GGAGCAGGAGGAGGCGATGGCGATGGCGAGCGAAGGGACTCTTTGGCTGCGTCCTCCTCGCATTCGGAGAGAGAGAAGAGAAAGTGGGAAGTGAGTGTAGCAGCAGTTGAAAGTAAAATCGGAAAGACGACTTATTCTTTGACAAGAGAGGAGACAAAGCTAGAAACAACAAAGAGACAGCACATATTTCATATTATTCGGGGTTTGGAGAAGAAGAAGAAGAAGAAGAAGAAGAAGAACATGTCGACGATGATGAAACAGACGGACGAAGAAGATTCCAGACAACAACAACAACAAAAAACTCGTAATCCGAAAGATTGTTCTTTTCCTGCCACTCGGTGGTCTGTGGCTGCATTCTTCCATATCTGCTTGCAACAGCTGATTTTGCATGGCTTTGAATGCGCTCGAGAGAATCTGCGGCTTCCTGACTCGGGAAATCGAGAGAACGTGATGCCGATGATGCCCTGCGATGCAAAACAGACGGAGACGAAGTTCCGGGACGGAAGACCGACGCTTTCCTGGCACTCCGTCGCTGGGCACCGCATTCTTCCCGTATCTCTGCTTGTAGTCGTCGCAGCTGATATTTGCATGGCTCGTGCCACTCGAGCTTTTCCCGACTCTGAATCGAGCGATTGTCCACCAAACGGCTTAGCGGCAACTGTCACTTCGTCGATAAACAGACATACGGCACAAACCATGTTTTTTTTGCCGTCTAGGATGTTCCGAACCCTTCTCGCATCTCAAGCTTTCTCGAAATATGATATGCCTTTCAATGATTCTAAATTGTATGTTGTTACGAAAGGCGACTTCTCATATCATCCATTGCCTATCTATGTCCCTTAGGAATTTATCTACTTTTGCCCTTTGATCTAAATCAAGGAGCGAACTTCCTATTTGATCCATCCACATATTATCATTGTTGCGTGGCAGACTCTTTTGCGGTAGGCCACTCTATCTCTGCTTCAACTTCACCTCTCAATTAAAAAAAATAAAATACAACCTTGTATTAATATAAATCATGCCCGAAGAAAGCCCCAAAAGTGTCTACAAGCATATTTACAAAAAAGAGATATAATCTACTTTTATGATCATGTAACCGGAGGTAGAAATAGCCATTTTCGTGTAGCATATTTATAACAAAACTGAATTTGATTGTAAGTAAAACAACAACATTTTCCCTAATATAATCTAAATATAAGATGGCATTATCACACCATTTGCAATTTTCCTTTCATGGCTCCATCTATTAATAGTGTCCATATTGTCATTACTAGTACAGTAATGGGGGAAGGTTAAAGCTTGAAAAACACTTTGATAACTTGTGCCATAAACACATAACCAAAATGTGTCGTTATAAAAACTTCGAACCTAACACCTTCTAGTCCTAGCTTTAATATTAACCATTACACTAACTTATTTATTTTAAAAATTATACTTTTCTAATTTATACAACATATATATAGTTTAATATAGAACTTATTAAAATAGTTGTCAATTCTAACTAATGCATGATTGCCAAGTGGTATGCATGCATGCATGCCAAGTGACACACATGTATTATCCAGAACCGGCTATAAAAGCAGAGGACCTACCAGTATTGAACCATTCCGGTTTAATAGCAGACTTCAGAGCTCTTATACTCCGAGTCTCTAGGTATTTAATATTTTGAATCTTGTCTTATTTTTGTTCTCATCAATTCTTGTCTTTTTGGGTCAATCGTCTTCTACAGCTTAGCACGTGACAACTTGAACTAGAACTATCCACTTCATTTGTCCAAGTATCTAGTCAAAGTTTTTTATCACAATGGAGTCGGTTAGTACGCAAGAGTATGATCGTATTTTATTAGAGCTTGACCTTCTAACGACAAAATTTGCCGCATTAGACCAAGAGAATAAAAAATAAGAAGACACAACAACATGAGGAGCTCACTAAATGTGTGTAATAACTTGAACTACTTGTTTTATCTCTTCAATAACAAGACTCAATGTCACAATCAAGACTTAAACCTTTAACCTATGAGACAAACATAACATAGTGTTATGTTGGATAAACCACATAAATATACTAAATTTCCATATAAATTTTAATATTGAGATTTTAGTATATTCTAGAAATAATCTGGATAATTCTAACTGGTATATTATAGGGATATATTGGATATATTCTAGAGATATTCTAGCTTGACATATTTTAGTAATATTTTCGAGTATATTCTAGAGATATTCAATCTCAAAACTTGTATAGATATGTGTGCACTTAAATTGTAATCAAGGTGAACAAATTGTCATCGATAGATAATATGAATAAGAGGTTAGAAGATCGAAAAGAAGAGCGTGGAAGAATTAGAACCCAAGGATGGTGCTTATGCTCACTAGTCTCAATATTTGCTTAAACTCGACCAATTGCGTCTTTTTACCACCTGTATGTTGCACGATTATTCTTTATTCACGGCGATAATTGAGGCAACCACAACCGATAGGTTTTACCAATGATATCAAGGCGAGCCTTCAAAACCTCTCCATTGGAACAAAACAGAAGGACCTTGATCACTTCACCATTCAAGATAGATTGTTCTTTCGAGATCATCTTTTATATGTCCCGAGGGGCTCTTGCCACACCCAAGTGTTCTAGGAATGCCATGATGACTCACTCGCGGGCCATTTTGTTATCGCTAAAACCCTCGAACTAATCTCTCGGGGGTACTAGTGGCCACAACCATGGAAGTTCATTAAAGAATACATTAAGACTTGTGAGGTTTTCCTTGCTCCAAAGTAACTTATCATTGGCAATACGATTTACTTGAACCGTTTCGACCATCCCCAAGTTGTCTATGGGCCTCCATCTCTATGGATCTTATAATTGACCTACCCTTGGTCAATAGTTATGACTCGGTGTTAGTCGTCGATCATTTTACAAAGATGGGTCACTTGACTCCATGTTCAAAAACCATTTGCGGGGAAGGGATGACAAATTTATTTCTTCACAATGTAATCCGTTTGCATGGCCTCCTTGGCAATGTCATCTCTAACGAGGACCTCGGTTCATCTCTCACTTTTGGAAATGGTTACTATATACTTTAGGCATCGTTGTAAACTTGTCCTCAGCTTATCACCCACAAATTGATGAGTAGACAAAGCACGTCAACCAAATCCTTGAGAAATATCTTTGGTTCTTGGTCAGCTACCAACAAGATGATTGGGTCAACTTGCTTCCTATTGTCAAATTCGCTAATAATAATTTTCTGCATGGATCGAATGGCGTCACTCCATTTTTTACAAAATATGGTTTGCATCCTCAGTTCAACCTTCGGGGAAGGACGAGTGCGTATTCTAAAAGAACTCTATCAAGATTTATCCTTGGAACTTCTTCTTACCGGGGAACAATACAAAAAGCAAACTGATCGCCATCATTTTGTTACTCCCAACTTTTCTATTGGAGACATGGCCTGGTTGTTACGACAACACATCTCTATTACATGTCCATGTGTTAAACTTGATTACAAGAAATTGGACCCGTTCAATATATTAGGACATTAAATCTTCGTATTGTCACACATATAGGAATAACAACATGATTTTTAGTAATTATTACTTTTTCGTGGTGACGTGATAACTTAGATAACTAATTGTAGTACGAGGACACATGACAATAAATGGATGAAAAGTTATTATAATTATTTTCTTGGCGGCTTACCATAAATAAGATATACGACATGGCGTGCAGGCAAGAAAAAAGAATAATCATGATTTTTCTTGGAGATTCCTAGCTAAGATTCGTAGTGACACTCTAACTTTCGGGTGTGGGCACCTATAAAAAGGGCTCATTTTCTGATCACTCTATAAAAAAATACAAAGCAAAATAGAGCACCATAACTTTTATCATAGCTAAAAATTACAAAAAGTGCAGAATTTGTCGAACAGAGTACAAAAGTCGAGAAATTATAGACGAATGCAATGCAAACCATCGAACTTCCGATGCCACCGGAGGTCCTTAGCTTATGCGTCGAGAACTCGAAGGATATCTTCGGGTAACGAAGACTATGCCTTGGGCAAATGTCGAATATGCGTTAAAGGTGGCGAACATAGACAATCTGTCGCCTAGCACCATACTCGCATTTTTGGACTTAGAGGTCGGTGGGGAAACAGAGGTTGGTCCTTATGACGATGATCGCCTCACGAGCTACTACAATGAATTCTCCCCAACAATGAAGTCATTCCATACCTAGGGAGGGAAATACAAAGCTCACCAAGTTTTTTACAAATCGGGCATTGTTGCAGCAAAACGTGTACTCAGTATCCAAGATACGAGGTAACACACTCATTGCGGAATGGGAGGATTGGAAGATAGATTAGGTCGTAATCACTTGGAAGGCCCTAATCACAAAAGAAGTACGCTACAACCCTCCCATACTAGCTAGCAATGTTCTACCCACCGCCTCTTGGCACAGAAAAAGGAGGTTGTCGGCCAAACAGTCGTGAGGTTGCGGGTACGTCAGCATTAGTTTACATATCAGACCCCATTGTGGAGTCGAAGCTAGTAGAGGAAGAACGGATGCAACGGCCCAAGAAACAGCTACTCCGACCAACCTTGGAGGAAGTGGGACCTATCACAAATTTGATCATGTAGCTTTTACTCTTAGGAACCCCCTAGCAAACACAACTACAGATTGGTCCCATCGAGGGAACAAAACCAATCATAGTTGAAGCCAAACCCAACACCATACCAAATGAAGTACGCGCTGGTCTTGAACTAAGCGTGGAAGCTAACGAGATAGATCCCGTAGTACCCGTGGTGGCAGCAGAAGTAGAGGAGACGGCCCATATCCCGACATAAGATATTAGGGAACAGATTCCAATTGTCCCTTAGAAACAAAAAACTGATGTAAAGAAGCTTCTTAAAGAAAGAGCTTCACGACAACATGAAGAATAACCACAAGAACAACCAATACCAAAACGATAGCAAAAGACCTTAGAGGAAAATAATAATGACCCATGTCTTTTAAGAGAAAACAAGTTTTAGCGGAACATACCCAACTAAATTCTCTTGAACAAGAAAGTACAAAAGGAACAAGAAGGTACAATAAAGAGTCTACCCAACAAATAGATGGAAAATCATGTGACGAAGGAAAAACTCTTAACCATCAATAGAAAAAAAAAATGAGATGGTTAAAGAAGCAGCAACAAAAATGGTGAATGTCACTGAAGACACAACAAGTGGATTTGGTAGTAACACTGAAGATGTTTCTAATAATAAATTCAAGAAGAAAATAAATCAGCAATAAAGAACGATAACATCATCGGTTTCACAAATCAATTCATGCAAAATTAAAGGTCAATACAAGAAGTTTGGCGACGATAATAGAAATTTATAACACGAAAGATCTTGGTTCTTAAATATGCTAAGATGAGGGTGAACTCCTCAAATTTGGTACATACTAGAAGATATGTTGGTTTGGTGAGGGTAATTGTCATGATGTTTTTAACACCCAATGTGAAATCACTCTGGATGACCATTATAATAATTTTATAAATATATAAGCTTAGTGTACCAAAATACTTAAGTATTTACTCTAGATTCTAAAAAAAATCTACCTATACCTAAAATTGAAATATTCCATATGTTTGTTTTAATAAAGCAATGACATGTGTGCCAAGTTGCAGACATGCTCAAGCTACCATCCATGCATGGAGGGGATGGGCATGCAAACGATGCATGGGACAACCAATATAAGCAAGGTTGTTTGTAATCTTTAGGAAACTCATTTTTTGGAGATCATCTACCTGGTAGAGATCATCATCTTTCAAGGAATTGTATATTGGAGGGAGAAACAATATCAAGTGATCAATCAACGCCTATCTTTGATCTAATTGGTAGTCTCTATTTCTGGTTATTGTGAGCTTATTGCTTCGAAACATATCAGCTTTGTATTAGTATTCTCCATTCTATCTAAATAGGCAGGCAATGCATCGGGCGCAAGCTTTCCAAAACAAACTAGGTCCCCTCAAAATGGAACTCTAGGTTTCGTTAGAAGCATTGCAAAAATCTCAGGCCAAAAATACAGAATTGCAAAAGTAGGTTGATCGACTAATGGACGAACTTGGGAAAAAGACATACCTAGCTCCCGCCAAATTAAAGAGAATAGTCGAAAAGTTCTAGACGTAAATTACGATCGAGATTTAAGTGTACGGTGAACGAACTGAAGGAATGGGCCGAACAAGCTGCTGAGTTGCAAGTATTTCGCGTAGATAGAACCAACCGGGAACTTTGTGACTGGGCTTTTGAAAGCTTGATAAGGTTAACTGTAAAGTCGTAAAACATAGCCTAACAATGGATTTTATGCGGACTACACTCAAGCACCGCGAGGATGTCAAGGAGTTGTTAGGTCACCATGAGGATATTGCTCAGAGCCTTCAACAAGATATGCAAGTCGTAGCTGAACCGATTGTATAAGGTGAAGTTGAGGGAGGAGGAGGAGGAGGATGTGGAGGATGCTACCAAACCATCCATTTTAGGTGTGTTGAACAAGGACTGAATGTTCAACCTCTTGTTTTTTTGCGTAACTATGGGTTTGACGTGTAAGACATTGTCCCATGGGCGTGTCATAGTGTTTTCTATAAAGTTAGGAGTAATCCGTAACTAGTACGGAAGTAGGAGGCAAGGTTGTAATAGTACAGAGTCAGGTGGTACAACTCAAATCCGTAACGACGCGTACTATTACGGATTGTGGGATAATAATCAGTACGGAGGAATGTCGTACTGACATCTTTGTAAATAAACATTGATTTGTAGGAGACCCAAAGATGTGCGAATCTTGTATATAAAGCCTTGGAGGCTACTTGTACATATGTGGGAATTTGTACATGCAAAAGTCTTTTATATTGAAAGGCTAATAAATCCTTGTTTGACTGATTCTCAGAGCGGCAACAAATGACATGCTTTACAACTAAACAGACATATGCATTAATAGTTACATCTCCACCTTTGAGACCAATTCAAGTTCCCAATCCCGTTTCTTTTAATGGACCCCAAGTCCAAGGTAGATTGATGCATCTCATTGTCGAGGTCCCTTGTCTAAAGCAAAGAAACAACGACACTAGGCAAATCGACTTTGTTTATATTGTGGTAGTCCATGACATATATCAATACATGTTCTCTAGTTAATCTTAGTAAACCCAAAAGTCTTATCAATAGTTCATAATCCCATGGTTTTGAGGTTCTAAGCTAGTTGTATGGCTTGTTAAACGAGTAAGTCTACCCAAAATCGGACCCATTTTAGTGAACAACCAAACGCATCTAGAACTTATTCCGAGCATTGATATTGAACCAAGTTAATACAGTTTTTGCGGCACAAGTTCTGCTAATTAGTACATCAAGTCATCATCAAGATCTTACTTGATATGCACTCTTAGATTTAGGAGCAAACTCATGTTTCATGGAAGCCCTGCTCTAATGGAAATTGATTTAACATGTTATCAAAGTCTTTGTCAAATGCTGAGAAGCAATGACATCAAGCAAACTATTTATGTTTTGTATTGTCATGGCCTAGGTTGTTACTTGTCTACACGAGACAAAATGATAAGTTAACCAAGTAAATACCAATCAAACATAATTCAGTCTTCTAATTTGAGAGAACAAATATAGTACCCTTACTAGCTATATTCATCATTGTCAATCTAATAACTATTACATCATGAGTCAACTAGATGAGTTGTTAATTAAGTAACTCCAATTGAAATCAAAGCCATTTGGTTGGACAACCTAGAATATCTAGAATTTGTTTTGAACATTTGTTCAAATCTATCAAACCAAATCAATAGAATTTTTGTGGCACAAGTTCAATTTAGTACCACAACATGTCATCGAGTTATTGTTTTTTTTTCTCTTAGATTAATAAGCCAACTCTTGTTTCATGAACCAAGAAAACATAACCTCATCTTAAAGAAACTCCCTTGTTTGACTCTTGTCATAATCATTGATGGTCCTATTGCAACTAAAAATATAATTGAAGAATCTGAGGTAGTTGGTGTATTGCTTAGGAACCTAGCATGTGTGATCAATTCTAATATAATTCATCGTCTTAAGAGCCAAGACATTTTTTGTTTGCCTTGGTTAATGCTTCATAATCCTGACCTTATTGCAGGAGCGTCATAGTGGACCTAAATATTAAATAAAACTAGATCATCAATGTGTATACATACTTGTTCTAATATATCCATGAAATGAATGGAAGATAACCTTGCGCACTCAATATGGATACTTCGAGTACATTCTTATGCCTTTTAATGATCTCATGAATACACAAATTATTTTTCAATGCATAGAAAATGATATTTTTCGAGATTTCTTGGACATTTTTATTATAGTATATTTATATGACATCTTAACCTACTAAAAACCCAAAGAAGATCATCATAGAACATCTCGATTGGAGATGATAGCAAGATAAAACATTATAATTTTCGCATTGGTCGAAAATATCAAACAGAAATTCACGAATGATAAACATATACCAATTTTAAAGTATAATATTTTATGATTTCAAGCTTTTATTTAAAGTGAAGTCTAGCCTAGTAATAAACTAAGATTGGTTATAAAGTATGAATTTAGGTTTAAAATCTCACTTACTTTCACTTATTAGTTTTATTATATATTCTTATTTTGTTTATTTTAAATTGATTAATTATTAATTTTTTACATTTTATTTAAAAAACGAATGGTTCATTATATAATTTAGAGCCTTTTTTCATTCCCGAATAATACTTTTAAACTTAAATATGAATGCACGAATGCGTTGTTGAGTAAAATCTATGAAGACCATAGTAGACATGTTCGTTAAGTCTTGCAACCACTACAAGGTATTGACACATTTATTGCGAAATTTACCACAACATAGATGTCGCGATAAATATTTTGACACAAGTTTGACAAGTAATTTATCGTGATTAATTTACCTTAATGTTGCAAACTTTTTTTCTCTAAGCATCTAATTTATTGCAAATTTTGCCACAACAGAACTGTGTATTTATCCTCACGTAGACGCGACTATTGCCACATAGTTATTGCACCTTTGCCACGAAGTTTATTGTGACTTTGCTGCAAATTGTTTTTCTCTAAGCATCAAGTTTACTGCACAATTGCCATAATGTCACCATGATGTAGATGTCACCATTGCCACAACTTTGTCACAACAAAGATGTACGCATATTTATCTATATATGCATACATGTATGCATACATTTATTTGTATATATATGTATGTATGCATGGACTAGTATGTAACAATATTTATAAGTAATTTAGCTATTATGAAGTTGGAAATAAAAACATAAATTCTTGCTTCATCATGACCATAGATGCGCCATTCACATGTGGTAGAGGTAGTCAACATGTTATGTATCCAATTTCACATCTTGGATGCATCAACTGCGCATCTTTATTTTCTTAACAAGTGCGGCGAATTTCACATCAAATACATGGCAAATATATGACAATTACGTGTCAAGTCCGCGTCTAGGCAAGTTACCTCTCAGCTTGTATAGCTAAGGACTTTGGTTATAGATTGATTGTCTTGATATATAGTATTGACTCTATAGCTTCTCCCCCATCCACCTCTTCTTCTTACTTCTTCTATTGATGCTTCTATCATTGTGGTCACAGTTGACTTTTTGTGCAGATAAGCTAGCACACCAGTACTTCTTACCCACTGCCCCATACTACAAGCCAAATCATATTCTGCCAATGGGAGTAACAAACAGAAGGCCCCAAAAGACAAAAGATAGTAGAGAGAATACACATGCAAAAGTACAAAGAAATACACGTAAAACTCCACCGCAGATCTAACAACCACCTCAACATATTGTTGCATTGCTTCTTTCATACAAGAAAGACGTAGGCTCCTGAATGTTAACGAACAATCAGCTTGCCTCCACTTCTTAGAACAAACAGTTGCATTACTTGCTATCCCCTCTAGACATGGAGCCTACTTACCTCTTTGAACTTAATTTATATGCATTCTTTGGGTAATGGGGGCTTAGTTATGCTTGCAATATGAGTTATACATTTTCACAACATTTTCTCTTGAATATTTTGTGATATTACTCACTGTTGGTACCGACACTTGCATCTAAAACGGATTATCCACAAAAGTAGAGCGAGTGAGTAATAGGGCGCCGTAATGTGGATTAATGTAGCTCATCGAGTGTCATGTATGAGGAACACCCCTTTCACATATTGGAGGGCTTTATATGGAATTGAAAGAGAGAATGAGGGGGAATTGGAATGATTGTATTTGCTTCCTTGGTAGTAATCAGGAATAAACTATAGGACATCTTTTCCCAATTGGCCATTGTCCCTACAGTTAATACAATTGCTATTTATAGAAGGGCATAACCATTGACTTAGACTTAGAGATGGTACTATTTCTGACTACTAAAATGGATGAGTACGTAACATGCATGCACGCATAGAAACATGGTCGGGAAACATGGTCAGGAAATGATTTGCCAGAAGACATCCATTCAATGTATGTACATATGTATGTGATTGCCAGCAATGGACGCGTGATGAAAGAAACATATGATGGGAAGCATATAAAGAATACGCTGTTGGTCTGACCTACTTCGAGTATATGAATGATTGGGTAGCACTCGACTCGCTAGTCAAGCAGAATGCAGACGGAGTGCATGCATGCATGCATGCATGCTTGGATACAGATAGATAGTTGGGCTTATTTATTAGGGAATATGAGCGTAGCAGCACTAAACAAACGAATATGACATGATCGATTCGATCAACAGTTCAAGTGTTTGTTGCGATTCAGGTTAGGCGATGCATGCATCCATGCATGGATGCATGGCATGAGTCTGACTGAATCGGGGCGTTCCACGGTCGATTCGGACGGAATGCACAAGAACAGAGCAGAGTAGGTGGGGGTCATGGCAAGCAATCGTTTCGTTTCGAGCTCATTCATGCAAAACGCAAGCCAATCTCATCTGATCTGATCTCATCTCACCTCATCTCATCTACATGCATATTATACAATGTATACACATGAGGGATAGGTGCACACGCATGCAAGCAACATGCGTCGTTGATGTATGTATGCATGCGCGCGTTCTATGCCAACATGCATGCAGCGCATTAGCATCGCATACATGCATATGTGGATGTATGTATGCACATGCGTGCACACGCATGCATGTAGTTTGAAAGAAGAAGAAAGAAGAAGAAGAAAGAAGAAGAAGAAGAAGAAGAAGAAGAAGAAGAAGAAGAAGAAAACATTCGGTTTTTAAAAGAGAGCACAAAGGAAAGTTAAGTATGTGTGTCTATATCTATGTATGTGTGCATGCATGTGTGCATGCATGTATGTGTGTGTGCATGTGTGTGCATGTGTGTGCATGTATGCATGCCTGCATGTGTGCGCATGTATGTATGTATGTATGTGTGCGCTTGTATGTATATATGTGTGCGTATGTATGTATGTGTACGTATGTATGTATGCATGCAGATATGGATACATGCGTGTGTATGTATGTATGTGTGTGTGCATGTGTGTGTGCATGTGTGTGTGTGCTTGTATGTATATGCCCGTGCGCATGTATGTATGTATGCATGGCTGCAGATATGTATACATGCGTTGCGTATGTATGTGTGCGTGCGTGTTGCAGATATGGATACATGCGCGTGTATGCATGCATGCATGCATGCCGACATGTATGCATGCGTGGGTATGCATGTGTGCGTGCGTGCATGCCCATGCATGGGCATGCATGGATGTGACGCCAGGGCCGCTGCGCGCATACGCATACATACACATACGGATGTGTACATATCCGGGCATGCACAAAAATTTAACATTCAAAATGGCGAAAGCGCTTCAATAATAGAATAAAGGATACGTATTCTCCGTGTGTACATGGTATGTACGCATGTGCGTTCAGGTGTATGTATGCATGCATGCATGCGAGCGTATGCATGTATGTATGCATGCATGCATGCATGCATGTATGTATGTGTGCGTGTGCGTGTGTGCATGTGTATGTATGTATGTATGTATGCTTGGCTGCCTTCTTCTTCTTCTTCTTCTTCTTTTCTTCTTCTTCCCTCTCACTCCAAGTATGTCTGTCTGTCTCTCTGTGTCTTCTTCTTCTTCTTCTTCTTCTTCTTCTTCTGCTTCTTCGTCGTCGTCGTCGTCGTCGTCGTCGTCGTCTGTTTTGTCAGTCGGACGCAGAGCGAGCGAGCGAGAGACGCAGACAGAGAGCGATCGAAGGAAGCATCAAACCCCAGCGGAAAGAAACGCGTCGCGGCGGCTGCTTCCAAAAGCGCGCTTGCTAGCAAAGCGCAGGCAGCTCCAAAGTTGAAAAATTTCTGCCAAGATTTGCACAGATCGCTCTGCTCTTGCTCTTGCTGTTGCTGTTGCTGTTGCTGTTGCTGTTGCTCCCTTCTTCTTCTTCTTCTTCTTCTTCTTCGTCGACCTAATCCATCCTTCCTTCTTCTTCACTGTTCCCACTATTTGCACCTACTACCATTTCCCCCCCCCTCCCCTTCATCGCTGCTGCTCAGATCTCTCGCAGATTCTGGCGCCGTACAGAATGCGACTTCGCTGACACCGGCTTCGCCTTCCTTTACCAGACTCCACCGAGGTCCCGCTCTTTAGATCTCCGCCCCGCCTGCCCTGCGGATAAACCGAAAATAACTCTCCTCCTGGTCCTCGTCCCCCATGGCTCCCGCTCTCTCAACCAGACAGTAAAGGAATACAGCTCGAATTAGTTGCAGGCGGCTAGCTCGGGCTTGTGCCGCAGTCTTGATGCGTTTTCAGATCTCGGGGCAGAGAAGGTGAGAGATCTCTTTAACTTGACGCCTTTCTTCGCGCTTCCAACTTCTTCTTCTCGGACTGCCCGAATGAAGCCTTCAATCAAAACTTTGCTATGCTAGGGTTCTGGTTGCACAGGAATTTCTGATTCTCTCACAGCCTGTAAGTTAGAGAAATGATAGGGCTTTTCCGCAGAAAAACGTTTCGGCTATCCTAATCTTCTTTCTCGATGCTCTCAGAATCAGTGCGAAAACGAGAAACCTTGATTGCACCAGAAGATATGAAGCTTGTCACGCAATTGATCGTCTTCCATTTGTTCAAGTTCTAAGAATCTGAAGAAGGTAATTCGGTTCTTTTCTGCTTCAGAAGATACTCTCGTCCAAGTTTGCTTCTTCATGGTGACAACGTCTTACTTACCCTGAGGCCAAGGAAGGAAGCCCGCGGGCCATTCGTTTCTTCTGTGTGTGCTTCAGCAATATAACACCTCCTCTCGCTTCTGCTGTTTACTTCTTGTCCCTCAACGTACACAGTGCTTCAAAAGAGTTTCTACATTGGTGGGAATTCTAAGAGCCTCTCCCATTTTTGGTTATTGGCTCAGAGCTTTTCCTCCCCTTTTCGTCTCTCACTGCTCTGGTCAGAGGGCACCGTACATGCAAGCTTATCATCGAGAATAGCCATTAACCCCCACAATGTCGGACCTAACAAGCAGTTTTGATGAAGATGATAATGTCATGGATCTGCAGTATAAGATGGGAAAGCAACAGCAGTTCAATGATTTTGCTCCCAACCCTTTCATTTCACTCACTGCCCCAAAATCGGATTCTAAGATACGGAGAAAGCAGGCCGTAAAGACAACTGTGGATGCAGACGACATACTAAATTTCCTTCCTGGGTCCGATCCTCTAAGAGTGGAATTAACAAGGCTTGAGAATGAAGTTCGAGGTATATGAACCTTTGCGAACTCAAAAATGTAGCCCGATTCTGTTTCATTAGAAACTCCAACAATTAACATGTTCTTGCAGACAAAGATCGTGAACTGGGAGACGCACAAGCTGAAATTAAGGCATTGAAACAGACCGAGAGGGCGAGAGAGAAGGCATTCGAAGAGGTTCTGACTGCGTTTTTTCCTTGCCCCTTTGGATTCTATCTGGTTTGGTATTTGGCATATCAGGTAGGTAGAGATGAATTGAGACCAAGTACTAAAAACATGCTGTCCTTTATTTTGTTTAGCTTTCTGATATTCTGTCAAAAGTGGAGGACAAACTCAAACAAACCGAAATTGCACTGGAAAATAAGGTGAACAATGCTACCCTGTGAACATGAAGCTGACCACCCCCCTAGAACCACACACTACCGGTAGCAATGACTCTATTGTTATGCTAATGGTACAGAATCTCGAGGCAAAGAAGATAAATGATGAGAAGAAAGCAGCGCTTGCTGCTCAATTTGCTGCTGAGGCAACACTTCGTCGGGTGCATGCTGCTCAGAAGGATGAAGATATGCCCCCTATTGAGGCTATCCTTGCACCCCTTGAGGCGGAACTAAAGCTGGCCCGCCAAGAGGTATTATGCAGTTGCCACTTCATGGTCTTATAATGTTAAAAAGCTGTTCTGTTCATGCACACGTTTGTCTTCTTGCATTGAATTCTCTCACACATGGTTCTTTGATATTGCTGAAAAATGTAACATGGGTCGCTATATCATTTGTGTGTCCATACATGTTCTCTATTGTCAACTTCTGTTTGTACTAAAAGTATACTGCCATCACGCGATTCCCCTAAGATATATGTGCTTATATCCTCTTGCAGATTGCAAAGCTGCAAGATGATAATCGTGCACTTGACAGGCTCACAAAGTCCAAAGAAGCAGCATTGCTCGAAGCTGAAAGGACTGTTCAGATTGCTGAGCTAAAAGCATCTATGGTGGATGATCTGCAAAATCGCAACCAAGAGCTGATGAAGCAAATTGAAATTTGCCAGGTACACTCGCTTCCCATCCTGTGGTTTGTGCACATGTGCCCATAAGCTTTTTGTTTCTATGCTAAAGGACATTTTTGAGAGAGAGAGATTAAGTGTGTCCGTGAATGCTTGAACAGGAAGAGAACAAAATTTTGGATAAGATGCACAGACAAAAAGTAGCAGAAGTGGAGAAGTTGAGCACAACAGTTTCTGAACTCGAAGAAGCAGTGCTTGCAGGAGGTGCAGCTGCAAATGCCGTTAGAGAACGTCAGCGACAAGTGAACCAATTACTGGTACATAAGTTCTCTCTGTTGTTCCTTAAAAAGTTCATTCATGACTCATCAGCCGCTTTCTGGGAAACTGCAATCTACACTTCCTGGAGTCCCTTCCTGGAGAACGATTATGAAGGAAATCTGGAATCTATGTTTGATAGGCATTGGTTGATTGGATGCTTATGGAAATGTTTGAGCATTTTCTGAGCTTGTGAAAGACATGTATTATATCACGAACCTGAGTTTTGTCCTGATGCCTTTGTTAGGGTTCACGTTGGCAATTATTGTTATTCTTTTTTTTGCATTCTAATAGGAAGAGAAACGGACGCTGGAGCGGGAGCTGGCACGGACAAGGGTATCAGCCAATAGGGTAGCTACAGTGGTTGCCAATGAGTGGAAAGATGCAAATGAAAAGGTCATGCCGGTGAAGAAATGGCTGGATGAAAGACATTTTATGCAGGTCAGCGAGGTTGCTATATGCTACATGTAATGGACATGGAACTACTGGATTTTTTCTTGCTCAATTCTGTTTTTGTTCCATGACAGGGTGAAATGCAACAGCTCCGAGACAAGTTGGCTATTGCCGAGCGCACTGCAAAGACCCAGCAGCAGCTAAAGGTTTTGGTCAAATTTTTATTGACAAAATGGTAGCAAATAGATTGATAATAGTATAACATGACGTCTTCTTATATTTTACATCAACTTCGTTTGCTGACAGGAGAAGCTGCAATTAAGGCTTAGAGTTATAGAGGAAGGCTTAAAAGCGCCATTCAATGGATCCACATGCAGGGCATCAAATGGTGGAGATGAGGGAGCACGGAATGGATCAAATGGTGTTTCGAGAAGACAGTCTATAGGTGGAGTAGGTGATACTTCTAGAATAGCTGCAAATGGTTGCACCAGCAGTAAGCCTCGTACATCTTCACAGTTGCGGGGCTCCATATCTAGCTCCATGCTAGTGAGAAATGCAAGGTCTACCTCCAAATCTTTTGATGGCGGAAGACCCGCTGATATGCCAAATAGGAATGGAAAAGCTTCATTTGCCAATGGGTTCAACGATCATCACAAACAGTCCATTCCTGCTCAAGTACAAGTACAAGAGGCCTTGAAGGAAAATGTTGACATTAAGAACGATACCATGGAAGCAACGACAGAAGACTATGTTTCTGGAGCATTGTATGACCTGTTGCAAAAAGAAGTGATCGCATTAAGGAAAGCGAGCCATGAGAAAGATCAGAGCCTGAAAGACAAAGATGACGCAATTGAGGTGCGTAATAAACTAATCGTTCATAAAAATTATGCCTTCTCCGAGGGATTTTTCCTTGTTTTTAAATTGCCTGTAAGTCTTTGATCCTTTCATTGAATGTTCTTGGCTGTAAATCCTGGTGAGAGCATTACCCCTTCAATTAGATGTTAAGTTTTACCATCAAAACATGTTTTTCTTTGTATAAGTATATCCAAATTTACTATCTCTTTTCCCCCTTAGGCAAATAGCACAAAGAAAGCAGCAGGTAGAGAAGTCAAGAAAAAGTTGGGACTCCGAGAGAGTTTTTTTTTTGTCAAACAAGTGGTGTAACAAGAGCATGTCTTGCAGATGTTAGACAAGAAGGTTGAGACTTTGATGAGAGCTATGGATGTTGAGGCAAAGAAGATGCGCAGAGAAATGGCGAATATGGAGAAAGAGGTAGCTGCAATGCGAGTCGATAGGGACCCTAACAGGCGGCAAAATAACACTAGAGGAACGCTAAGTGCTTCACAGTCTCTTTCTGGAAGGTTGGTTTAATGTACAAAGGATGCATTCTTGTAAATCCAATTATCGGAGGGTTTAGCATTGATGTGCATGCTCTCAAACGAATTGTACTGGCATTTTTAAGTTTTACTGTTCCAGTGCCATCTTTACGTTCATGGAAAATGTTGTGAATTTGGGAAAAATGGGTTACTTACATAATATCTTGTTGTAATAGAATATGTTTTTGGTTGATCAATCCTGTGAAAGAATGGTTTTCTAATGTATTGGAGGTTCATTTTCTACCGATGCGATGTAGCTACAGTAGTTTTCAGGCAGTATGGGTCTTGTTACAGTTGAGACATGCCGTCCCAGTTTTGTTTTGATTTAGACAACAGATAGTACATTCAATCTAATTTTTGAACGTTTGCTTTTCTTTTTTTCCTTTTCCCACAGGAACCCGAGGAGTTCATGACGATAAAAGGAATAACAGTAAGGTTTCCGTTGACACATGCTCTTTTTCGTTACACTCTGTTCCAAGTAGCTTCTACCGAGAATCTAATAAAATTGGAGTTTTACTTTTTGGTTTTCTTGACAGGAGCGCTTTCGAATGGAGATAGATGTTCATGAAGACAAAACTAACATAAAAAAGTTGGACTAGAAATACTCCCTGCTAGAGGATTTTTACTTACATGGACCGCGGAGACACCACGGAAAGAGATTAGTCAGTGTAAATGTCATGATGCTTGGGTCTACCATACATAGAAAGAAAGAAGGAAAGAAAGAGAGAAAGAAAGAATAGAAAGAAACGGTATAGGAAGGAGATGGTGACAAGCAGCATGGAGATGTATCTTCTCAGCATAGCTCACATTATAGTGTGTTGTAGTGCATGCAGCTTTCCTCGTGTTTTTTGCTTTTGTACAAGATGGGGTTTCTTTAATCACTAATTTATATATTCGTGCGTAAGAGAAAGAGCAGCCGAGTCATTCACGTCTGGCGGAAGTATGTACGAAAGATGGAAGAAGGGGAGCTTAATTGTTGGGAAGATCGATACCATATCCCGGGATTATGGATCTAGGGGTGTGAATACTTAGGTTTGGTGCAGTGTGGCTGGTTATAGATATGAAAATAGTAGTGAGAGTGAACTAGTAGGTAGGTAGTTTAACTCAGATGTTTAAAAAATGCTTCATGTCTTTGATCCTCCTATGGAATTTAACTCTCTCAAGAGCGTATGCTTGAAATGGAAGAAGAGATGGTTTGTTGTCTTTGGGAAAAAAAACTGAAAACTGTGCTGCAAGTAATGGTCAAGTGTAAGCGATGTTTTGTGGGGTGTTATTTCTCCCATGCTTTTGCTCAAAGGCATATGATATGATTTGGCTGATTGAAACCAGCACAATGCAGTGGAGTTGGTAGGTGTGATGCTTAGCTTTGCATTCTCGAGGCTTCGATTGCTTTCAACTGCCGGAAATCGGTATCATCAGATGCATTTTGCATCCACAAGTTATATATGCTTGCAGTTAAAATATCTTTCCTGAGAAGTGAAGCATGGATTTGGAATTGGGTGGAGCTGCAGAGCAATTGGGAGAAATTTTGGCTATGGTGGTTGGAGCATGTGGTTAGTTAGCTGAATGAAAAAATGGACAAGCTCTGCCAAAAATGTCTGCAAAATTTAGCCTTTGATAATGCTGCCACATGGATGCAACTGCTTTGTCGCTAATGGTGCCGCCACGTGAAACCAACTGCTTTGGTGTGCAAATATGATTCCAAGCCAACCATGTATAAAGGTGATGAAGTTCTGTTTTGTTTTTTTTTATAAACTTCCTCTTCTGTATTGTGAACGATGCGAAAGTCCGCAAGAGAAAACATCTGCTTTCGTTTAGCCACCGCAAACCGGTAATGCGTAATTGTTTCCTTTGGCTCATAATAGTTAGAACCAGCTGTCATTTGTATGTTTTCCCTGTAATTCAGATGTTCCATAGCTAAACTTGCCTTGCAATAGATCCTTTCCTTGCAATGAATCATATTTCCGTGGAAATTCTTGCTCCACTCTTCTTTAAGCCCTCAAGACTAATGTCGTCTATTCAAGTTGCTTTCCTTGACAACATTGCGAATAGTTATAAGATCTCGAAACCTTCTGGTACAATAAGATCTTACTGGTCTTGCCACATATCCTTGTTATTTGGGACGTGTTTTGCGGACGCGATGTGAACGAGGAGGTTGTAAAAACATGTCAAGAGCAACTTACAAGATGTTGTAGCTCGAGGAAGCGACAAGGGAATATATATCATAGCTATCATGGAGTGCCGATTTGGTGTGTTAGGAACGCTATGAAATTTCGTAACCACTTAACGAGAAAGAAGAGATGCATGCAGTGGAATTGAGACGAAGTTAAGAGTCTCAAACGTGTGCGTGGTGGCACCACTCCAAGTTATTGAAATCTTAAATGCCCAAAAACAACATGAATGGAATTTGAGAGGGCACTTGTCACGATCGACGATACAGGAAGGAGGACCCAACAAGAAGTGGATCAAGGCAAAAGAAGAAGAGACTAAATGCATTGTGTGTGAACGCGTAGTCTGGCTAGATGCATAACTATCTCCCAACCACAGTTCAACGACTCATCGATGCAGAACTAGGAAGTCTCGTAGAAGATCGATGCCGCAAGATTTGTTCCTAGTACTAGTTCTATCTTATGCTCCACTTTTTTCGTAGATAACTCAAACCTAAATAGAGCATTATACTCTTGCCTAAACCTTTGCATCAAGTTGCGAATAAAGATCGGCATCAACCTTTGATGTCTCAACATCCAATTAAACAAAGACGCGCTGGATGAGTGCGATTTGCGGCACATCGGTTACTCCACAAGTGTTGGCCAATCTTGATCAAATCGATATACGTGTGCCGTAAAATTCATCATCAGTTTCTTATTTGTATGCCACTTTTTCCTGAGAATGATGCATGATATCAAAATCGAGTTTTTTCCAATAATTTTGGATACCGAAGTCCTTGTTATCAAAACTAATCGATCCATTACCATCACAAGTATCTCTAATGTATAGGCATGTGATGATGACTTCAATCGTAATCCCATGACTTTAACTAGTTATTCATTGAAAAAATGATGAGTGGATCTAATATCAAACAATGCATTGATTGATCTATTATTTAATGAACTAATCATGCATACATCAACTTAGTCTCGAGAAATTGATATCCCCTTTTAACCTTGGGTCAAAATTGATTATTTGGGATTTTGGAATTGACTTTCCCAATGGTCACATTTATTGCTTTAAAGCCGAGATCTAAACTAGTTAAGGTTGACTTCTCATTTTATTGCTCATCACCCATAGAAGCTAAGATGATATTGGCTTAACCCCTTCCCTCTTTCTCTTTCAGAAAATTCTTAATTTGGTGTTGGCTAGAAACCAAAGCACAACAGTTATTCCCTTGCTTTATTTTGTTGTTCGGGTAAGTTAGACTAGATTTCAGTCTCACTAGGAAGGTTAGAGGATTCTTATAACTTCCTCTTGCAAAAACCCTGTTGATTTGTCAATACAACTTCCTTACACTTCTTCTTAGCCTTGTCATGCCTCGATTATTGCCAATCATTAAGGGACCTGCTACGTGGAACAAAATTATTGCTAAACATCACCCTAAAATCATCTGAAATTTGTAAGGCCAAGAATGGTGGTGTGATCAATATATCAGCACGAGTTTACATCTGAAATTCGGGAGGCCAAGAATGATTAGATTGCAAGAAAACAGAACAGAAGGATAGAAATCTCAAATAAGGATTCAGACTGCCCTTCTCTGGAATATCGATCACGCATAATCAGGGTTCTTGTCTATGTACATTAGATCAGTACACAATGGATATCCCTGCCACTAGAAAAGGAGCATTGTTGGTTCAGCTGGTTCCATTGCTCTTCGGATCCAACCCGAAAAGCTTCTCCAGCAACATCTCTGCCCAAGTTATATCACTCCTGGTGAAAGCATCAGGTATGTTAGATAAGAGCAGAATACAGCCCTTCTTTCCCTCCTGATTATAGGGTAGCACAAGCGAACAGGCTACTTCACCAAAGAGCGTCTTCAATCCTGCCGCATCTGAAATTTTCATTCCATTACAAGGAAATGTCATGATGTGGAGATCAACAAAATGCAATAGCACAAGGAGCCACAGCCTAGGTCATGCATGCATGCATGCATGCATGCTGTGTGCCGATGAACAGTCGTGCACCGTGTAAGGGAAGGAATGCATCTTTGGAGCTGGTTATGACATGTGAAGAGGGGAATGCATATGATGATGATGATGATGATATTACCAGAGGTGGAAGGCATGTAGTAGTAGGAGGAAGAGGAGGAGGCTGATGCATTGCCGAGGAGGGAAGTCTTCTTCATCAACATTTCCTCGAGCCAGCACAACTCATTCCCCTCGAAGGTGATGATGTCCCAGTAGCCGCGGGCGCAAAGCATCCTTTCGCTCCACACTGCCTGCACACATCAATCACCCCATTATGGAATACATAATACAGCATGCAAGCAAAACCCAATCCCTACATCAATCAGAAAGAACGAAAGAAAGAAATATTAATGCCTTGTTACTCCAACATGGCCCATGAGAAAGATATTAATGTCTCTGCTACTCCAACATGGGCCCATGAGACAAAATGCAAAGATTGTATGTGGCTCCTGTTAAATTTCTCGACCGTCTCCTCCGCGAGCTATTAACACACATTTTGTGATCATCTGTGGTAATATAGGACACCTATGGGCATGTGGATCCATCTCTCACCATCATTAAACGGTGGTTAAGCAAAACTAGAGCCCCTTTCTACCATTCTCCTCTCTTTATTTCTTATCTTTGCCTACAATTAGATTTAGACTCTAGCTGTTGGTATTAGAGCACCTTTTACTCTAGTTGTTTGTATGCCTTTTTGTTTTTCCCTTGTTTTTTACTTGTTTCTAATCTTGAGAGCATCTCATAGGGCTTGTGGCAACAATTTCAGACAAGCAAGGGAATAGAACTTCTCGATTTTCTAGCATGATCTTAAATGTCTAGTTTTTCATAATATATTACCAATTTTCTTTTGATTGAGAAATTGTGTGTCATCGTATGAAGGTGTTTCTGACGTGCTCACGACTGTTGCAGCGCCGCTTGCAACCTGTGGTTTTTGGGTTGACAGGCCTCATTAAAATCGTAGAAGGTTTAGGGCTTCATACATCTGTAATTTCTTTTCCAATCGAGCAGGCAGCCTTCCATGCCATCATGCTTGTTGTGGCCATCATCATTGCCATAACATTGTGGCTGGTTATCTTGCTCATCATCACTAACTATTCACATGCTGAAATCATTGGTGTGTCATTGCCATGACAACCAAGTAGTGGTACAACAAGCACTACCATATACTAGGTAGCTAGGCGCTCCAGTTGAGTGCAGTTGGCACTATAGCCTTGGTAGGCAGTACAAGAGTGCTACACGGCCTAAATTGTGATTCATACATCACATTAAAAAGGTTAATCTAGATTCTTTTGATGACTATTATCATTCCATGATGAAAAATCTAGACTCAGCTTTATTGTGTTATTATCGAGCAACCAATTGACATACAGGGTAGCAGAGATTCATACCTTCACAAGTGAACTTCGAACATAAGTCTTTAAGGAACTAAAACTACCTTGAGCATAACTTCCATAGATCAATCTCAATCTAATGGACAAATATAAGATTATTCATACATGTGAACACATTGTTCACTATGTTCGACAATGTGAACACCCCCTTTAAAGAGTTAGTATAATAGCATTGTCTTGTGCACCAACTCAAGCGATTGGGTACACACCAAATTAGGTTCTTCTCTTCTCTAAGTCCTGTTTTCTGCGCATCATCCTTACAATAGCTTCAGCCTCTCACATCCCTATTTCCTTAAAACTAGTATCAGAGCCAACTTCACTTTCATCTGCTCTACTGCTGGGCTTTATTCAGATTTTGAATCTGCAGAAAACTCTTTAGATTTTCATCAGTTCTTTCAAATTTATAGCAGCCTTCCTGACATTATTTTGCCCAGTTTATGAAGAAATTGGCTTTAGATTTTGCGAGCAATTGTATCCACTTCAATTGATGTAAAAAATCCCTTTCAGACCATCAGACTTGAGAGAAAATGTTTTGAGTTGTGAGAGAGCATATGCAGGGCATCCTCTTTTCTAAAATATTGTCAAGATGCTCTAGTAGAAATGAAACCGGAGAGTGGAAGATGATGTATGAACCACTCTGAATAAGAAGCCATTATATATTAAAATGATCGTTTTTTTTAGATCCTCCTTGATGTACTACCCATAAAGTGTGGGGGGAACTGAAGACCAGTTACGAGGATACCGCTCCTATGAATCAAGTACATTTGACGAGAAAACTTGTCAATATGCAGCTAGATACGTGGAAGGTGCAATAAAGTATCTATTTTTATTCACAATTACTCTCTCCCAACAAGATTTAGGCTTTTAACAACAAATTTAAAGCTATCTTCTTGCTTTAGATGGTGTGCTGGGTTCTACTCTCAACAGATATTATCACTGAAAGTCTTGGCAAATCTCAACATGAGCATTGCATGCAGCTAGTGGGAATTACCTGAGTGTTCAAATCGGACCTTGTTAAGTGTAAAGGGTTGTAGTTCACAAATTAGGTAATTCTTCATATATGTGAACACATTGTTTCACTTGGGCAGGACACCGTTATCCATTATCTTTTATTACAATTCGTTCAAGATTCCGAAAATTGTTGTCTATGTCTTTGCTAAAAATTAGTTTTAGGCTCTTAACGATCATCGTCCATGCTGACGAGGCGATGAAGGCATGCAAAGATGACAGAAATACAACATGAACAATGAATTACGAACGCGAGAAAAGAGAACACAAATCAAGCAAGAGACAACAGCTCAAGAGCATACCAGAGATGTAGCTTTGGTATTCTTTAATAAAGCATAAGAAGCCCAAGCAAGGTCTTGTTTCTCTTGTGGCGACAAGTCCTTCTCCAGAACAAAAACCTGTCTGCTGCTTTTCGGAGCGATTTGAGCAGCGCTCGATGCCTTCCCCTGCAAAAAAACAACCAAATAAAACACCATTCAGCATCGCTGCTGCATACCGCAACAACAAAATCCCTGCCAGCATATATCATACACTGACATCTTGCTTCATCAAAGCACTCGGTACTGAGATTACACCGAACAAAAAGATCCACACACCGATTCCCGACCCGAGTACAAGGTAAGAGGAATCATACATTCAGAACTCGACCTATTGAAGGAAGATTGATGCAGACCATAGCGCTGCAGAGACCCACAACCTCCGACCTCTAGCAGCAAGAACATGATCACCAGAGAATGAGTAAAGAGCTTGTGCTTCGTGGGCTCATATAAAGTGTAATCTTCAACCGAGGAACACAAACGATGAGGAAGATATGGTGTCTCACTCACCCATTGAGCCGGAGTGATGGTGGAATCTGTGGACAGGAAATGATTGAGGAGAATCAGGGCGGCCACGGATATGCCGATGACCCAGGGCAAATCAGCATCATCGAAACCCTGGATACCTGCGCATGCCAAAAACATCATCGCCTGCTGAGCTTCTCATTCAAAAGAGCGTGATGAAGGGTAAGCAGTAACGTGTACGATTCACAGATGGAGAGAGAGAGAGAGAGAGAAACGGGGAGGAACCCAAAGTGAAGCGGAACACAGAAACATCTACAGTGGAAGTGGAAGGAGCATCTTGTTGGGGAGGAGAGGCTCGCAGCCGAAGTGCAGAAGGATGACGAGGAATGGGCGGAGTGGCTGAAGAAGAAGCAGTGCAGGAGGAGGAGGAGAAATCGAAAGGAGAAGGAGGTCTGCTGCTGCTGCTGAGGAGGCGACGACGACGACGACGACGACGACGATGATGATGATGCCAAAGGCTCGAGGTCGTCGTCAGTGAACAACAAAGGAAAGAAGAAGAAGCCATGTTTACAGTATATGTATGAACTAATGTATGACCTTTTGGAGAAGAAGAAGGAAGAAGACGAAAGGAAGAAGAAGAAGGAAGAAGAAGCGCATAGAAATAAATAGCTTAAACATTTTGTAGAGTATCTCAAACTAGTGTCTGAAATGCTTTTTTTGATATATTTTGGACAGATCTTTTTGAAGTGTGTATATATATTGTAATTTGTTAGCTTTTATATAACTAATAGAAAGGCATTTCTTTTGGCAAAAGAAGAATGAAGAGTAAGAAGCGCAGCACCGTACGATGATGGTTTTCATCCGAATCACACTTTTTGTTTCATCATTTCTCTTAAAGAATTGTATAATATTTAAAGTTATTGCATAGTGTCTTAAATGTTTTTGATATATTTTGGGTAAATCTTTTTGAAATATATGCATATTGTAATGTATAAGAAACGTAAGTAGATGTAAGCAAGATCAATACTATGTAACATATATAAGATGTAGATCAGACGTTGGCAGAATTCTATTAGATAGGAGCCGGAATAGCCTGCCCTTGTACTTAGATACATCCCTCTTTATAGGCAATTCTTTGGTTGTTACTTCCAAGAACCTATTCGGTTATTCGCTGTTATCTGGCCATCCACATTTGGCCAGGTCACTTTGTTAGTTGCCTAGCTGTTATCTGGCCATCTATATTTGGCCGTTCACACTTGGCCATTACTTTCAGTTTGACCCTCTACAATATAAAGATTGTAATTTGTTAGCATTTTATATAACTAGTGAAAAGGTATTTCTTTTGGGAAAAAAAGAAGAAGAAACATATGATGATGGTTTCTTAACCTAATGGATGTCTAGGCTTTATCATCCAAACCACCACTTTTTGTTTGAATCCTTTCTCTTAAAGAAGTCCCCTCTCGATTTGGAACAAATAAGAGAGAACAAATATACATAGATTGATAGATTTTATTATTGGCCAATGAGACTAAAAACATTACATTTTATGTGATATATTTGGATGTCAGTAGCGACTCTCGATACTCAAGAATTTTACTAATGAACGTTGCAATTGAGAGTGCACAATGAGATTGTGAGAGTAATGTGTATAGGCATTGAGTTTGGTTGAAGATTGTGGAAAGCACATAGAGAGAGTATGTGTGTGTATGTGGAAGAGGAAGTAGCATTGCTATAGAGTGATGAGTGTAAAGCCACCATTGAAAAACCACAGCCATCATTCATGTCCACAGAGCCACCATTGAAAAACCACAGCCATCATTCATGTCCACTTCTTTTTCACCTTTAAATCCATTGCAAATTGAGATTTTAGACATATTCTTTATATGTTTGTGGAGAAATGCCTTCAATGTTGATCAAGAAACAATCAAGAAAGGGGGATTGGGATTTCAAGTTGAGAAGATTGCTTACATAATGCAAGTAGAGAATGAAGCTGGTACATACTCAACCAAGATGAGGTGTCGGTCAAGAATACTAATGATATTTCACTACCATTAGTGATATATATCTAACAATTTATCGTGAGAAAATGATATGACATATACTCAGCATGAGGAAAGTACTATATGACAAATTCATGGAGAATGAGTTGTGAGTTAAATTTCAAGTTACAAGTTTAAGGTTAATTTGACTATAAATGGGTTGGAAAAAAAAAATCTAAAAGCAATATTGGTGACTTGGTCCTAGAGACCGCCAAATGCGGGGAGGGGGTGTGACCTCATGCTTGCCCAGGGTTTATGCACAAAGAGGGCAGAAAGAGGAGAAGTGATAAAGATTGCAAGAAGAAAAAATATCAGACTGCAAGGTTTAGGGTTTTCCCGTTGTTGCGAAGATTCGACAAGGATATGTGAACTCGAGACAAGATCTCGAGACCTTCGACTAGAGGATATCAAATTTTGTATAATTAAGATTAAAAAAAATATTATTTTGAAATGCAAAATTTAGACTGCTTTCATTAATAAAGAGAAGAGATTACAATCAATCCCAATTTCGAGATTATAAAAGTTTGGGTTTGGTGAGATCATTAGATTAGGGTTTTTGAGAGTTTAGGGTTTTGAGAGATTCAATTTGGTTTAACATTATTGTTTGATAGATTTGAGATTAGGATTTTTAGGAGATGGATTTGAGATTCTAGGGTTTTGAATTCAAGAGAATGGATTTCGGATTATGGTTTTCGAGAGTCTCAATACGCCTCAAAAATATTTGGGTACTTATGGTGTTTTAAGGTTAGGGTTCTGAGACATACGTTTGGCTAAGTGAATTAGGGTTTTATTCCCCCGTCGATCTGCATGTCCCACTAGAAGATCTTTGCACTTGCGTGAAAGAAATGCCAATTTACATGGTTTCCACGGTCGAATAATCACACCTGTCCAAACATCCATTCAAATACAACTGAGTGAAATAGCTTCTAAACATCCATCCTAGTACTAGTGAATGTGAATGCATCCAGACTCAGCCCGGTTAAGTTCAACATAAACACAATTTCTACTCATGCATAGAGAGTCATCTTAAATTAAGATATATATATATATATATTATGAATATATCTATGTTTAAATATTGTTGTCCCTTCTAAACATCCATCCTAGTACGAGTGAATGTGAATACATTCAAACCCAACCCGGTTAAGTTTAGTATAAACACAGTTTCTACTCATGCATAGAGAGTCGTCTTAAATTAAGATATGTATATGCATAAAAAATCATCTTAAATTAACATTGTGTTTATGTTTTAAATCTTGTTATATCCGAAATCATCCTGCTCACGTGGGATATCTCACTTTTATGTTTCCCCATCTTCTCCAGCTTCATACACACATAAGTTCATACGTAGTTATCCCTTTCATGTGTGGTAAAATGCATGTTGAAGCTATTGAGAACCTCTATCTTTTCGTACCAAATAAATGAATTAGCCTAAAATATTTATTTTATTGTATTTCAATACGTGTGTGAACAATCACATTACACCGTGTTACATACACCAACTTGAATGTCCATCTGATAGGTAGATAACAAGCAATGTTAAAGGCTAAGGAGCCCTAGTGGTAGCAAGTCTCTTAAGAACAAATACAAAATAAAAAACATTAATGCTTAATCTATTTACTTCATTGGATTTTAATAAATGGATTTTAACTTCTTTTGCGATACTACTTTTCACAAAAATTAGGATAGACTACACACTGGTTTCACAAACTATTGATTAATTTTAGAAAGATGTAGCAAAGGGGTAAAACATGTTATAATTCACCTAATATTTTGGAAATGCGTCACAAAAGAAGGTGGATTTCTTTCAGTACACGGTTAAGTTAGGGAGACATATTTTAGCCTCTCAACGGAATGTGTTGTTTCTTGCTTC
>JBBBWG010028666.1:0-57279 GCA_037176905.1 Azolla pinnata
TAGGGTTTAGGGTTTAGGGTTTAGGGTTTAGGGTTTAGGGTTTAGGGTTTAGGGTTTAGGGTTTAGGGTTTAGGGTTGATGGTGGGTCTTCTTCTGCACAGGGATGATCTAGCACACAAGTCGTTACAATGGCGAACCAGAGGATGTTGAGTTTTGGGGGGTTCTGGCTTTAGTTAGAGCTCCGGGTTTAGAGCTCCAAGTTTAGGGTTTACGGTTTAAGGTTGATGTTGGTCTTCTTCTGCAACAGGGATGATTTAGCACACGAGTCATTGCAATGGTGAACCAGAGGAGGTTGAGTTTTAGGGTTCTGGGTTCAGCTACAGCTCCAGGTTTAGAGCTCGAGGTTTAGGGTTTAGGGTTTAGCTGGTCTTCTTTTGCATAGGGATGATGATCACGCGAGCCATTGCTTCAACCAGACCCCGGCGGATACATAATTTAGGGTTTTAAGGTCAGGGCTCCAAGTTTAGGTCTCTAAAAGCAAAATCTTCTTCTTGATCTGCTGCGACTTGTTTGTTTTTCCTTTCTCTTTTTGTGTTTGTACTTAGATGATTGGGTACACATCTCACTGTTGTATCTTTTGACTCATGGACCAATTTTGAATCCTAAAAGACTGGCAATGCTTTCTTTCCTGTCCTTCCTTTTTCTTACTTGTAATCTTGTATATGCACACATATATACATGCATGTTCATCTTTAGAGCAAAAACTTTGCAAACTTTTTTCATCTGATACTATTCGAATCGGGCCTCCAACCAAGCCAGTGTCCGAAGAACCTTACCACCATCACATGCAATAAGGGTAAACACACAAGATTCGCTCGCCTTTTACACAAACTCATCAATCCATCCTATCCACATGCATGGATGTATGGGATCGATCGATCGATCGCTCGCTCGCATTGACCAATAGACACATTGCATAGAATGCGATCGATCCATCTACAATGCATTATTCACTGGTCCGCATCAACCCTACCTCGTAAAAACACGATGTATTTACTGATCCAAAGCACTTTTCACAAGGGTCGAGTTTCACGACTTTACCTTCCCTGACTAGGCACAAAGCCATTGGTCCTTCCACTGCACTGTACCCATAGCTCTGGATCTACATGTAATGGCATTACCAAATGGGCCCAGTTAATTCTTCTGGCTTAGCATAGCAGAACCTCAGCTGCAAGAAATACATCAGCCCCAAATGTAGCACACTATTGCAAGGCCTTCCAATCCATTACCATGAAAAGTCTCCATGCAGAATCTAACTTTTCTGTAAAATGTCCTACAAACGCCCTAATCTCACATAACCAGTTGACACTGCTCTAAACCCTACAGTTGTCTCAACCTACAAGGCTTCCTGTTTAGATCAGATCCTTTTCTTTAATGGGTTCCATTGCTCATTAGCGGAATACTGATCTAAGCATGAGTTTCAGGTTTGTTATACAACCCCATTCCCATTACTCTACTGCATGCAAGGATTCAAATACAAGAATCTTGTCCTCTTATCTCACCTAATTGAGAGATCACACTGCAAATACTATAGCCCCACAATTTCTTTACTCCATCAAATCGCAGCCTCGTCTGCAACATGTGCTTTTGATGCTGGCCCCAAATACCTCAAACCTTGTTCTGATCTTAGTCAGCCACATAACTTTATAATGGACAAATTTCTATGGAAAATATAACCAAGCTACACAAAAATGATCCAAGTTCTAGAACTTTCAATTCCCTAACATGCAGCAGCAACCCCTTCAAAACCTCAAAAAGGAGCATTCCAGGAAAAACATTAGACAAAAATCTATATCAATAAGAGAATCAACCAGAGCAACGAAGAGAAATTTTCTGACTTACCAAAAAAAATATTAACCAAAGATGCTTGCCTCAAACGATGACACAACAAAAGTTCGCTCAATTTTTTGTTCAGTTTCTACCAGCAATATTTGATGACCTTCACACGAGAAACATAATGGAGAAGTACAATTACCAGGGCATTACAAAAATTATGTTCTAGAAGAGCAAAGCCTTGAAAGGCACTCCCAGCTGCATCATGTGCGTCTAAAATGATCCATTATCCTCATCAGACATTTTCATCATGACGAGCAAAACTCGTTGAATTCATCAACAGAAAAATAATTTTCTTAAAACTACCCTATGCATAAATTGCAGATCTAGCTACAAGAAACAAAAAAAAATTCCGAGATAACCCTGAATTATGTAGCTAGGCATAATTAAGCCGGAACACATCGTTATTGACATAAAAGCTACCTTGAGGAGTAGGCAGCAAATGGAACATCTGCAGCACACACAAAGTTCCAATTAAATAAAACGTTAAGAAAACCAAAGAATCATCTCTCCTCACTATTTTCTCTAAAGCATCTATAATGCAGGAAAGCAAGAAAATAATGGACATGAAAAGAACTCCACAAAACGGAATCAGAAATGCTCATCAACAATACACAGACGGACACACAAACAGGTAGAGAGATTGCAGTAATTTCAGCCTTGCAGTTACGACAGTATAAATGAGCCAGATTTCACTGCAACCTTAGCAAAGCCTTGCCTTTGACCATGGAAGAATGTGTTTCTACGAAAATGTTCTATTAGAGAGAATGTGAATCATTCAAGGAAGAATGAATTACATCAATGCAATCTATGGCATTTTCAGTAAAAGCTAAGACATTTAATGCAAGTTTATGCAGATAGAATGTTAACTAAGATCTACAAAGTTATAAGGTGCACAGAAAAATGTAGCTCAATGGGCATTATATAAATGATTGATCAGTGTACCTCTTCCAGAATTTAAATTTTTCAACGGTTTAATTCTACACAAAAACAGAGTTTTGTGTGTCTAGGAATAAGACAGTCATTATTTGACTATCCTTCCTGCATTGCTCAAATTTTGTTTGCCAGAATCCTAGGCATATAATAAACCAAGGGAGCCGCCACAATTCTGATTGAGAGCGCGGGGAAGATAAAGAGATAAAGAAGGTACAAACATTCACAAGCAAGTTTACAGAAACGTATGTACATTGAGAAACAAGCACGAATCATGCACCGAACAGACGAGCATAAATCAACAGGCAAGGCAAATATCGCCAAGGAACATGCAAGCATACCACCGAGGCATAGCAGCAGACATGCAGAGGATCATACAGAACTCCTGGAACGCTCAAGCACATAAAAATACGCGGAATTTGGGACCTACTTGGCTGAACTTGAGGGGATGTTCCTCTCCAGGGAGCTGCATGTTGCCACTGACGAAGACGAGCATGCCGCCCCCGGGGCCGGAGGGCTGACAGTCGATGGTGGAGACGTGGTGCTTGCACTGCTGGAAGGAGAGGCTGGTGAGCTTGGCGACAATGCTGGGGCCGCCTGCGAACTTCTGGCCCTCGAAGGTGAGCATGGAGGCGTCCTGGTAGAGCGAGGCGAGGGCGGACCTGTTGGAGTCGAAGATGGAGTAGTAGTGCTCCACGAAAGCGCGGGCAACCTGGTCCGGATCCATGGGAGAGGAAGGAAACCTCCTGTGATCGCTTCAGGTCTGTGTCTGTCTGACTGTCAGCGTGTCGATGGACGGATCGGGCACGCACAGGGCCTGAAACCCTAACCCTAACCCTAACCCTAACCCTAATCCTAAACCTGTTCTCCGCGCAGTGCAGGAAAAACCCTAGAAGAAGCAGTGTGCTATATATATATATAGATAGATAGATGTATGTGAGTGTGTGCTCTTCATTCTCTTTTTTTGAATCGCTTCGTCTTCCTCTCCAGCAAAAAGCTTTCTTTTTCCACGGCTATGGCAGAACCCTAAAACCCTAAAACCCTAAAACCCTAACCCTAACCCTAAATTCCATTCTGTTATGTGGATCAACAGACCTCAAGAAAGCACACTTCCATGGCTATGCACACTTCCACCCCCGTGACTCGACAGACCGCAGAAACCGCCGATTGCCATGAAATGCAACCTAATCGATAGAATGTATTGAAGATGGAGCAACGCTTCGAATGTATGTCTAATGCCCACAAGAAGAATCAAAGGAAATGTGTGTTATGAGTTTGAAATTCTAACTTGGTATACAAACTCGGTTCATTTCAACTCGATTCTTTCAACAACTATTCTTTCGTGATGATCAACTCGACTCCATCAACTCAACTATTCTTTCGACAACTATGCTTCCAATGTAACTTGTGCTGTGTTGAGACATGACCCCATCAAAGTTATGGCATGAAACAAATGGCTGGAGTTTTATGAACAATGAACCCATCCCTCAATAGGAATCACTGTTTTACACAGATTTTGCTGGAGCTTTAGCTCAGGAATCAGGTCGGTTCAGCCATTTCCTGCCTTTTGCAACCGACTCTTCCAAATACTTTTCCATGCCATAAATGTTTTGGAAGCCTGCGTGGCATTTTTATAAAGATGCAATGTGCCATATTCGTTTATAAAATGCAGTCAGTAAGTGGCAAGAAAGTGTTTTACACAGATTCTGCTGGAGCAAAAAATGTAGTTTAGTTCAGGAATCGGGTCAGTTCAGCCATTTCCTGCTTTTCGCAACCGACTGTTCCAAACACTTTTTCCATGCCATAAAATGTTTATGAAGCCTTCATGGCATTTTTTATAAAGATGCATCGCCCATATTCAGGCATGGTTCATCATCAAGTCATGGTATAATCAAATGATGAAGCCATGGTACAAACAAAATGATTTTGAACTCTCTAAATCTTCTATTCTGTATTCAGATATAAATGAGAAAGCCCCCCAACCATGATTTTTATTCATAGGTTCTGAATGCTCCTTTGCTAAGCACCAAAGCTCAAAAAGAATTGATCGGTTGGAAAAGAAAATGGAGTACCTCAAATATTTAGAGAGAACACGAGTGGTTCTCGAGTGTATAATTGAATCCATAATAGCATTCTGTGAGGAAGAGCATGTTCTCAAAATTCTGGGGTGATTTCTTGAAGGATGTTCAGGAGTGAGTCTAAGCCTTTCATAAAATTCTCATCAACACCATCGGGTCCTGTGAACACATGCGCAAAATCTACCATCTTCACCGATGGATGCGCATCATCGCTGCAGCTTTCATACAGCAGTAATATAGAGCTCGAGAAGAAATGGTAGTTCCTCTGTGTTTTGAACCTGTAGAAAAAAGAACACCTGGTGATAATAAAACGAAAACACATGGAAAAAAACCCATAAAATAGAATCAGTCACAAAGATCTTGCCATTTTCTCAGCTCGGTAAGTTGATTAATTATCCCACATGGCCCTCCATATACGAGAGGTGCTAGCGTTGCATCCGGATGCAGGCTTGATGGATCAGAAGATACGAATCTCCTTAATGTGACCTTTGTTGTATCCACGTCCAAAGTTTTGCACCAGTTGTGTCCAGGCTTCCAAGTTACTCCATCCTTGCTATGGACCTGCCAAAGTGCCGCTCCATGAGAAAGATGGTTATGTCTTGCCAGGCATTTTTGGAAGGCATATATATGAAAGAAAAACATGATAAACTAAATCACTTCCAGGGATGCAAATAACTTGAACACGTTTGGAAAATCACAGAGTATCAATGCCTGACATCTGCATTTGATACAGCCAATCGGAGCATCACTTAGATGCATGTGAATTCATGAGTTTGATTCAGTGATGAACGTAGGTCAATCACCACGGTGTCCAGCAAAGGCCAAACAGCTGCGCATGCATCCCTTTAATTTCTTGTCACATTTAGTACACCAGGAAATTTTTTAGCGAAATTTGACCATCACTGCATGACCATACAAACGCATGGCTAACCACTGACATAATCAGCGATAAATGTAGACACAGAAGGGGGGTTATTAGTGAACAATCCATGAACATATATACCCAAAAGAAATGTACTTTGACTTACCTGTAAACCAGAAATTCGGAGGCCAAGTGCCTGGGAAGTGCTCTGTGCGTCCTTCTCTCTGGATCATTCAAAATGTAGCACCCATGAGATCCAGAATACTTGTTTCCTCAAGGTAAGAAGACAATATGTATACATACATATATAAATTTAGAGAGAGAGAGAGAGAGAGAATAAATAGATAGATAGATAGATAGTGATGTCAAATTCAGCAAGAATCAAGCAAACGGCCTAATTCTTGTCCCTAGATCTCCATTTCTTCCTACCTTTACAAACACCAAGGCCACCAAAAGAATTTGAATTTTTCAAGCAAACAGTGCAACCATATGATTGTATTCAGCATAGATCCGTGCAAGTCACATTTTGTTCCCAGATTGTACACAAACGATCGAGGACCAGAAAAAGAAGACTCACAAGCATTTGGCAATGTATGCATCACTCGCTCCTGGATACCATGTCTTCTCTCCCATCTACACAAAAAAGAAATTTGGAATGGTAATTATTAGCAACCAGCAAATAAATTTCAATGAGAAGCCGAGAAAGAGCAATGGTACAAACCTTGATATCTATCACAGATGGAAGCTGATATTTGTAGGTTAAGTCTTCAAGGATGACATGGTGTGCTTTCAAAAATTAAGGAGCCAATATAGAGCATGTTTCAAGACCTGCTATGCAGATAAACACAAGATAGGGACATGAACTCTCCTTTCAAGCTCCTCGTGAGCACGAAAAGAAACATAATTTAGGATATCAATGAGCCCACTTCCATCAGAAGCTTCGATCTGTGAAGTTCCATAGTAAAATGGGAAAACAGACTTCACGGTATCAGGTATAGTGTCATCAGTCCAGAAAGACTCGTAGAATTTCTTCTCTCTTGATCCTCTCTCTCCATCCTGCAGTGGTTTGTAAAATCTGCCAGATCCATCCACGAGCGGTCCAAGTTTTCCAGCTGGAAAAAAAACAACATGGCGAATGCTCTTTTCTCATTTCTGCTTCTTCACAAATACAGAAAGATAAATATACATGTGCTGTTCCAAATCCATTTCTGCTTCTTCACAATTACAGAAAGATAAACATACATGTGCTGTTCCAAATTCATTTCTGCTTCTTCACAAATACAGAAAGATAAACATACATGTGCTGTTCCAAATTCATTCCTGCTTCTTCACAATTACAGAAAGATGAATACATGTCTTGTTCCAAATTCAATTTCTGCTTCTTCACAAATACAGAAAGATAAATATACATGTGGTGTTCCAAATTCATTTCTGCTTCTTCACAATTACAGAGAGATGAATACATGTTTTGTTCCAATTTCATTTCTGCTTCTTCCTTTCTGAGCCTTTTACCTCCGGCTGCATGACCGGCCACTTGATGCACAGCAGGCTTGAACATATTTCCTGCAAGATCGATCATAGAAAACAAAAAAGTTGTCATGGGAGGGCTTCATCCATTCAATCTGTTAATCACGCGCACTTCATCTTTCCCATATGTCTCAATGCTAACGCGTAGCTCGAACCTGTGAGAAGACAAGAAACGAAGGCTCTGTTGCTTCTTCTACTTCTTCCTTCCGTACCTTCAACAAGAGAGAACAAAGCTTTCCTGTTCTTCTTGAACGACACACAAACAATGGAAGCAAAAGACCGAACTTCTAGCAATGTAGGCTGCTCTTCCGATCTTGATTCAAGAATGGAGGACAAGCTTCACATTTTTTCCATGATGGGTCAATGTTAGCGTTGCATCGATCGATCGTCTCATGGATCAATGTCTACGTTGCATCGATCGATTGTCTGATGGTTCAGTGTTTGTGTTGCATTGATTGATCATCTAATGGGACAATGTCTATGTTGCACAGATGGATCTTCTACTAGGTCAATCTCTGCGTTGCATCGATCGATCCTTTGATAGGTCAATATCTGCATTGCATTGATCGATCCTTTGATGGGTCAATGTCTACATTGCATCGATCAATCCTCCGATGGGTCAATTGTCAGCATTGCATCGATCAATCCTCTGATTTGCCAATGTTTGTGTTGTGTCAATCGATCATCTGATGGATTCATGTTTGCGTTGCATCGAACAATTTCTGCATTGCATCGACCAATCATCTGATGAGTCAATTCATGCGTTGCATCGATCAATCCTTTGATGAATTGATGTCCGAGTTGTGCGTCAATCGGATGCATGCACAACTAATGCATTGATTGGTCGTCCAATGTGTCAATGCATCGATTCTCTGATAGCTCAATGTGTGAGATGTGAGTTGATTTGTGATGCATGCATGAGTGTGGACGTATCGAGTGCATCACATACATACATGCATTACATAGATACATGCATGCACTGACCACCTAACACACGCATGCATACATACACATACATACATAATTACATACGTATGCACACACATACATACATATGTATCATAGTTACCCGAAATAGGAACGTATTGGTAATGTAGGTGAAAATTCGGGAATGGGAACCACTGTTATTTATTTATTTATTTATTAAAACTGGATTCGGTGTTCCCTTGCAATAGGGATTATCACGAGACAATTAAAATAAAAAAATGATGCATAAAATTTAATTTTTAGCAAAACAATGTGTTAGTTTTTTCTAGTTCTAAACAGCTAAAAGCACAAGGTCCATGAACAATGAGCATAGTTTGTTGATTGTTTTATTATAATGTTTAATTGTTTATCGTTGCATTACAATTTGGTTTGTGCTCAATATTAGAACGTGATATTACAAAGCTTGTGAGGATTATTTTTAAGATGATACGAGTGTCTAGACGAGGCTTTAATACGATCACATTCATAAATCAAATTTTTTGTAGTTTCTGTAATTAGCAACTAGGAGAAAAAAAATAGAATATAATTAGCCGCGAGCTTTACAAAAAAAGGGCATTACCAAGATCTAAACTCGAGAGTTCTGGTCCTACATACATACATGCACACACACACACGCACATACATGCACACACACATACACATACATACATACATACATACATACATACATACATACATACATACACACGCACAACATCCATACACATGCATCCGCTTTATGTATTGTTAGGTCTTCATCTCTCCTTTGCTTGTTCTTCTCCCAGTTCCATTTTGCAAGAGTTATGGTCCTACATACACACATGCAGACATGCATACATACATACGCACACATACGCACGCATATACATACATGCATACATACACACAACATACAAACACACAACATACAAACACACACACGTACAGAGACACGAAATACATGCATGCAATACATACATACACATGCATCCGCTTTATGTATTGTTTAGGTCTTCGTCTCTCCTTCGCTTGCACTTCTCCCGGTCCCATTTTGCAAGAGTTATGGTCCTACATACATACATGCATACGCACTGCATACATACATACTTACACACACATACATGCGTGCATGCGTACATACACACACATAGATACATACATACGCACACATACATACGCATAGATACATGCACATACACGCATGCACACATGCATGCACACACGCATGCACACATGCATGCACATAAGCATGCACACATGCATGCACACACGCATGCACACATACATACGCACGCATGCATACATGCACACATACATACATACAGGCACATATACATACATACATACATGCACACATGCATCCGCTTAATGTATTGTTAGGTCTTCATCTCTCCTTCGCTTGTTCTTCTTCTCGCAGTTCCATTACGTCTCCTTCCTTCGCCTGTGCGGGAGCTGCGCAGAAACAGAAGGAGGAGGAGGAGGAGAAGACGACGCACAGCAAGGCGCCATGACGGTATCCGACTGCCGAATGTACGAGGCCAAGTACCCTGAGGCGGACGAGGCCGTGATGGTTCAAGTGAAGAGCATCGCAGAGATGGGAGCTTACGTCTCGCTCCTCGAATACAACGGCATCGAAGGCATGATCCTTCTGTCGGAGCTGTCTCGCCGTCGGATTCGAAGCATTGGAAGCTTGATCAAGGTCGGGCGCCAGGAACCTGTCATGGTTCTCCGCGTGGACAAAGAGAAAGGCTACATTGATCTCAGTAAACGCCGAGTCTCCGATGAAGATATCCAGTCCTGCGAGGAGCGCTACAACAAGAGCAAGATGGTTCATTCCATCATGCGGCATGTGGCTGACACTCTCGATATTGACCTAGAGGTATGGATGGTGTTTGTCCTCCCATTGTGCTTCGTATCCAATTTATGTGCAGCTTTGGGCATACTTTTTCTACACTATGTTGCATTTACTGTCGTTGAAAGCGTGAGATTTGGAAAGTTACGAACTTTGGATTAACATAGCGTGGAATTAGTAGGACCTTATGTGGAATTTGGTTTTCCATTTTTTTTCCTTTCTGTTTGTATATGTTCTGGATTTTTTTCAGTATTTTGTTAAATTTCTAGCTAGCACAAGTATGCAAGAGAAGTTCAAAACCTTCAGGTCAAGAAACAAATATTTTCCTATGAAATACTTTTTGATTATTTGCAGGTTTTACTCTAGTTTTTTGTTGAATTCCTTGTCATTATAAATGTAAGAACAAAAAAGCTAAAGTTTTTGATTAAAGAAGGTAATATGCCTTTGGAATTTTAACTTCAAAAAAGTGCACATTATGCCACAGGGTTTTTCCAGGACTTTTATCTACCTTTTCCTCGTCATATGTGAATTTTTGCTGATGAATTATTGGTAGCAATGTATTTTATTTATGAACATTATTTGGCCCGAGAAAATGATGAATGACTGTATTGGACAAACGAATAGCTTTTATGGGATTGGCGGTACTTGGCCTGTATGACGGGCATTGGTTTCCTTGTATTGTTTTATGTGCAATCTTTGATCTACTGTTACATGTTTCTGATCAATTAATGTTATCAAAGAGTAATACTATGTCAGAACATAATGATAACAATTGTGTTATAATTGGCTGTAATAGATCTGGATGTAGAGGTTTCGCCTAATCGTTTCATATCAATGTAATTGTTTGCTGTAGTAATGCGTACATCTGCCCAGTACCCAGATTTGGTGCATATGAACAAAGCATGCCATAATATAGCTTCATCATTTTATCGAAATGTCAAAAATGTAATTTTTCTGGTCAATGTCTTTATGTACTACATATAGAAAAATCGAAGGTCATTTTAATTATATTGGCACTGCTGTGATTCGTGAAATTTTACTTTATGATAAAAGATTAGCTTTTCTGACGTGGCGTTCTGCTAGAAATAGAGCTCCATTTTACTTTATCTGTTTATATTCAGGTTTCATATCATTGTTTGAGTAGTTTTTCATTTCCGGTAATGCAATATTTGTAGGTCAATACCTCTCAGGGTATTGTAACTTCATCTTAGATGCAACATGCAAATGGTGATCTTATCATATTAAAAATAATGATCGAGGAAGACTGCTCTGCAAGTTTCTTGCATATTTCTACTGTCATATTAATGACAAAGTTATGTGGTAATAGTAATTAGATCAAATGAGTGTTCACTGTCTTTGTTCCCAAAAACGTACTCTAGCATATGTACTGGGGGTTTTCTTTATAAGAAGGTGAGCGTCATTCTTTTTTATTTGCATTTATCGCTATCTTTTTGGGAGGATTTGTTAACACATCTAGATGTGTCATACTAGACTTGCTAGTAAAGTAGAAAATGAAAAAAATGCGCCAGAAAGGATATTCATGGAAGCTTTGTCCTTGCATGTACGTGAGGCTTTTTCTTATGAAGCTATTAGACCCAAAGAATAAACTTGATCCAATAGTGAGGAAGTTAATTTCTCAAACCCCTGTAACTTGTTCTAGGGACCGACCTAACAAAGTGGTAAGTAACTGCTAGCCCATATCAACGTAGCACTAATGTACTCTTCTCTGAGTTTTTGGTGTCTTTAGATGCTTGTCTTTTCTGTTTGAAACCTATGCTAGCACTTTATGGTTCTTAATTTCATCACGATCTTTTGATTCTACATTTTGCTAATTACTGGTTTTAAAACTAAACCCAGGTGGGTTAGCGGTACTTCTTTTGAAGCCTAGATGAATAATTTGGTAAATAGTATGCTTAAAAAAATCTGTTGTTTAGGTGTTCATTTTCATGCTTCCACTTGTTTATTAGTATTTTTTCAAATCGTATATGAAATTTTGATCAAGATGGATTTACTCTCTCCTAGACCGGCTATTTTGAAGCTTAGATATTTAGTTTGGTAGATCTCATTTTCTAAATGCTACTTTTTGGTTTTTTTATTGT
Source organism: Azolla pinnata (assembly GCA_037176905.1). Classification (NCBI taxonomy): domain Eukaryota; kingdom Viridiplantae; phylum Streptophyta; class Polypodiopsida; order Salviniales; family Salviniaceae; genus Azolla; species Azolla pinnata. The sequence goes on from JBBBWG010028666.1 coordinate 12,130, forward strand.
ATTGATTTCAACTGGCCAGAAACCCTGAGAGTAGACTGATATCTTGAACCTGTTTTGTGCAGGACCTTTATGTGCATGTTGGTTGGCCGTTATATAGAAAATATGGACATGCATTTGAGGTACCTTCTTGTACTCGGTGACCGATGAATGAATTCGAAACTTTTCTGCTAACTACATGCATTTCCAGGCTTTTAAGTTGGTTGTCACGGATCCAGATTCAGTATTGAATGGTTTGACAAGGGAGATCAAAGAAACTGGCCCAGATGGTCAAGAGGTACTAGAAACAGCTTACCAACCTTTTTGATGGTTATGTATGATCAAAAACTTATGTGGATGTGAATTTTCAGGTCACTAAGGTTGTTCCAGCTATGACTGAAGAGGTCAAGCAAGCACTGATAAAGAACATTCGACGAAGGATGACTCCACAGCCCCTACGTATTCGTGCAGATATTGAGCTTAGATGTTTTCAATATGATGGGGTTCTTCACATAAAGGTCTTAATTGTCCCCTTTTTGCCATATCCTGCTTGCATCACTGTGTGACATAGGCTAGCATTTTGTCGAAGTGGATGAGCGATATTTGTTAATGGGGTTCCCTGCATCATACCTTGATTTTGTGCAACGTTTCATTGCAAAGGAGGGGAACTATATCCTTTAATCTTTCCTCATTTGCAGGATGCCATGAGAAAAGCAGAGGCAGCTGGCAGTGAGGAATGCCCTGTGAAAATTAAACTTGTTGCTCCACCACTTTATGTGCTCACAACTCAAACCCTTGATAAGGTATGCAATAAATACTGTTGATAAATTTCACGTCATTGGGTTTTACCTTTCAGATAGAATCACCATTCGCTGTACTTATTGCAGGAGCAAGGAATTGCTGTGCTCAATGCGGCCATAAAAGCATGTGTAAAAGAGATAGAAAAGCATCAAGGGAAGCTGACTGTGAGAGATGCTCCACGAGCGGTAATGTTCGAAGACAAATCTATATAATTTGTAAGAGAGTCTTTGTATTCATCGCTAAACATATAATGTTTCCTCTGGCTGCAGGTTACTGATAGAGATGATAGGCTTCTGCAAGAACAGCTGGATAGCTATGCACAGAAGAATGCTGAAGTGGATGGAGACGTAGACAGTGAGGAGGAAGACACTGGAATGGGTGAAGTTGATGTTGAGGGAGGTGTGGGAATAGTCGAGTAGGCTTGTAGTTTGTGAGTGTAATATATATGGTTCCATTCTAGGCCCAAGAGTAACTGCTCCCAAGAATTTTTGATATCATTGCAACCTGTTAGTGCAACTCTTTTGTAACTTCTTGTCATACTGATCATCATCCATTACATGATCCTAGAAGTTTCTTAGCCATTATTATTATTACTATGGGAATGTTTCATATGTTCTCTCAGGTGGAAGGGTGATGTATTGCGATGAGTGTTTAATAGAGATGCGAGTGATTCTTTATTTTTCTGAGATCGATCCAACTTGTAGTGAAAAGTCTCAGTTGCTGGAGCTCAAAACCGGCTGGATCAGGTAGAAGTCCCATCGTTTTGTCGTTGCAAGGTGACACCTTGCAGGTTCTTTGCTTGAGGAAGTCACAAGTTCGAATCCAGATGGTAAAGGTTATGGATCTATCTATGCAACTTATGTGTATTTAATCCATCGACATGTCTCTTTTTTTCGCATCTAACGTTACCGAAGATCAGTCAAATGCAGTTGGAAGACCTGTTCATGGCCCTTATTTTCAATATAGATCAAGTAACATGTCTGTTTTTCCCACCTAAAGATATGGCATTGGTTACGAATCTCGTCCAACGACTGAAGGCGATTCTTTGAAAGCTCTTCTTAACCGACCAATCCTCTTCAATGCAGAACAACAGTGGATCATGACGCTTTGATATGCCAGCGCTGACGAGATCATATGAGGTGCGATGGGGGATCACCGATGAGATTTGGAAGGAGGTCTCTATTTGGTTCGCTTTTGATTGTGTATTATCATTGGAATAGGCAACTTGCCAGAGTCCCTGATTTTGGGGCTGGCCATTGGAACCTATCGTGCCAAGTAGGGACAATATTGCGTTCAATCGGCTATTAGAATAAATGACCTTTGCATGGGACCTATATCATTGAAAAAATCTTGAAAACCGTCGTTAAGATCAGGGTCAAGAACAAAAGAGGTTATGTACAACTGTCGATTGCCGTTCGAAGGTTGTTGAGAAGCTTGTATGGGCTGTAAAGAGGAAAAAGAGAAGATTAGCTCTATCTGATTCCCCCTTCATTGTTCACTTCAACAATCGTACATAAACCCTAAACCCTAAACCCTAAAACCCTGAACTGTAAGTAAGCCCTACACCTTCTAGAGATCCTACGAAACTTGCTTCTCTTTCTTGTAGCTCAACCTCGTGTAAGGAAACCTGCGTTGCAAATGAAGACTTAGGCGCTAATTGGAGCTCCAGTTTGTTTTGTCACCGCAAGCTGTTATTCTCGGAACTGATCAGCAAGGCCAAAGCATAAACTTAGAACAATGGGTATAGTTTGAAGAAAACAAAAAAGACGTGATCGATAGAGTAATCTTGTGGAGCTGATTATGTCAATCTCAACCGCCATTTCGTTATCACGACTTTTACATACCAACAGCGTGCACGCATACTCTATTCCGGGCTTTCTTGGCTCTTCTTTTGAGGGATGAACTTCAACATGGCCATGTTGTAAAGGTTCAGTCAAACAAACGTCGCCGATATCACGACGATCACAACTTTGGATCGGTGGTGATCGGCAGAGAACACAGGCCGCAGTTGTATTAGTGAATGTATATATAATGCATGGATTAGGCACGTCATCGACGCTTGCAGGAAACAGGGACCGTATCGTATCTGAGGAGCCGCAAAGCAGAGCAAATTATGCCCTAAACAGAGGGGGTTTTAACAGCCCATGTCCCGAATCTGTCTTGTCTTCGTCTCGATCTTGTCTTCGTCTCTGTCTTTGTCTTATCTACAGATCCCTTGGAGCTAATGTCTAGGTCAAAACGCGTGCTGGGGCCTGCTGCTACTGGGCTGATGCACGTGAAAGAGCGAGGAAGAATTCGTCCATGAGGAAGAAGACAAAGACGAAGAAGAAGTACTAGCAGCAGTAGAAGTACTAGTAAATGTATGATTGTAGTAAAACAATATGACGATACAAGAAAACCTTATTATTAACGCGATGTTAAAGTGATGTTAAAAGGTCAACCTTCCAAGGTATTATAGTATTAACCGATATAAATCTAACTCATCTCGGGATAAAACTCCCACACAAAACAAAGTTATGAAAAAACCGTCGAAAATAAACTTACCCTTTTTATCTTTACCTGTTTGTTGAGATACTCCAGAAAGCTCATCAAATAATAAAAAACCGATTCCTCAAACTCCGCCCCACTCTGCAACATACCTAAGTACTTAAGATTATCAAGCACAACGTTATTTAGATGATGAGGTTGGCAACCCTATATAGATAGTTATATCATAAGTATGGGATAATAATAGGTAATAGTAGTAGTAGTAGCAGCAGTAGTAGTAGTAGTAGTACTAATAATAATAATAATAATAACCCAAGTATCTAAAATAATCAAACACAACATATTTATATGATTGGGTTGGCAAAAGCTATATAGTTTGTTATGGGGTGGTAATAGTAGTAGTAGTAGTAGTAGTAGTAGTAGTAAATTGTAACAATAGTAATGATGGTGATGATGGTGATGGTGATGATGGTGATGGTGGGATGATGGTGATGATGGTGGTGGTGGTGGTGTATGGTGATGATGGTGAAGGTGGTGGTGATGGGGATGGTCATGGTGGGATGATGGTGATGATCATGGTGGTGGTGGTGGTGTATGGTGATGACGGTGAAGGTCGTGGTGATGGGGATGGTGATATTGATGATGGTGATGGTGGTGATGGTGATGGTGGTGGTCATGGTCATGATGGTGATGGGGTAGTGATGGGATGGTGATGGTGATGGTGGTGATCGTGATGCGATGGTGGTGGTGGTGGTGCTGATGGTGATGGTGGTGGTGATGATGATGGTGATGGTGGTGGTGGTGGTGATGGTGATGGTGGTGGTGATGATGATGGTGGCGGTGGTGGTGACGGTGGTGATGATGATGATGGTGAGGATGATGCGGTGGTGGTTATGGTGGTGACGGTGATGATGGCGATGATGGCTATGGGGATGATCGCGATGGTGACTATGGTGACTATGGTGGTGATGGTGGTGATGGTGATGATGGTGACGGTGGTGATAATGGGTGTGAAAAACAGCTTTTTAATAAATAAGGGGTGTCGGCGTATAAAGAGCGGGGGGGGGTGTCGTCTTATCCAAACGACTAGAGGAGTTTATAAAGGGAGTGTCGGTTTAGAGAAGACGGATTTTGTTCTGTTTTTGGTTTCCTCTTCGTTTCGCTGCTGCTGTGGCTATGGCGAGCTCCAGCGGCGCCATCGCCATCGCCATCGCCGCCGCCTGCAGCAGCTCCACAGCCTGCAGCAGCTCCTCGCCATCGCCATCGCCATCGCCGCTCCTCGACCTGCGCAGCGGCTTCTGCGCCTCGACGGGCGTCTACCGCAGCCTGCGCCCGCCCGTTCCGCTCCCCTCCGACCCCTTCCTCACCTTGCCCTCCTTCCTCCTGCTCCATCGCCCGGCCTTCGACCCCGCCGCCATCGCCTTCCTCGACACCTCCGCCGGCGCCTCCCTCTCCTACGGCCTCCTGCGGAGCCGCGTCCATCGCCTGGCCTTCGTCCTCTCCCGCCGCCTCCTGCTCCGCCCCGGCGATGTCGTCCTCGTGCTCTCCCCCAACACCATCGACTTCCCCGTCCTCACCTTGGCCGTCATGGCCGCCGGCGGCGTCGTCACCACCACCAATCCGCTCAACCATCCCTCGGAGATCGCCACGCAGGCTGCGGATTCGCAGGCCAGGTTCGTCGCCACCATGCCCTCGCTCCTCCACAAGCTCGTCTCTCTCCCGACGCAAAATCTGCCTTTGATCCTCCTCAGAGAGAGCTTCTCCGATCCTTCATCGGAATCGGCATCGCCGTCCTCTTCTTCATCTTCTGCTCCTGTATCGATCGCCTCCTTCGCTCGCACCGTATCTTTCTCTGACATAATCCACGAGCAAAGCCCCGACCTTGCCGATGACTGCTTCCCCTTCCATCGAGGCCGCCAGGACGATACTGCTGCGCTGCTCTACTCCTCTGGTACCACGGGTGCGAGCAAAGGCGTGATCCTCTCGCACCGCAACTTCATTGCGCAGATCAGCCTGCTCCTCCCTGAGCAGGTCGCGGAAGGCTCTCCGCCGTGGAATGCCTGCGTCTTCATGTGCCTCATCCCCATGTTCCATGTCTACGGCATGGCTTTCTTCGGGTGCGGCCTCATGGCAAGAGGCGCCACCACCGTTCTGCAGCGTAAATTCGACCTCATCGAGATTCTGGGAGCTGTGCAGAAATATAGAATCACGCATCTGCCGGTGGTTCCTCCCGTATTGATCGCCTTGGCCAAGCTTCCTATAGTGAAGAATTTCGATCTCTCTTCCCTAGTTCGCGTGGGTTCCGGAGCAGCCCCTCTCAGCAAGGAGGTCATCGAAGCTTTCCATGGGAGGTTCCCGAATGTCTCCATTGGGCAGGTAGAAAGAAGAAATTATTTGATGATTTTGAGGGTTCTCTTTTTCTTCTAGCTCAAGATGTCAAGTGAAATGCTGAATCTACCGTTGCATCTGTGCAATATACATAAATTGTAGACGCTTGAAACTACACGTGTAGTTATATTGGAAGCATTTGTACAGATATACTGAACTACATGTATATGCTGTTGTGGCCACATGCATTGGAAGCACTTGCATAGATATCCTGAAACGGCATGCATAGATATATCGGAAGTACTTGCATAGGTATCTGAACCTACATGTCCTTTTTAAGCTACATAGATACAGATCTACATATATTGTTTAAGCTAAATTGGTAGGCATATCGAAAATATAGTGAATGCATGATCCTGAAACCACATGTAGAGTATGGACTAACGACATGTATAGATATGTTTCCATGTATGAATGAGTTTGAAACTACATCCAGAGTGAGATTGAAATTACAGCTATAGATTTCTAATCTGTAAACTAGAATCGTAGGTATATGTTCTGAAAGAAAGTACATACATATATGTATGAATGTTCCTGAAATACTGTGCTCTGAAACTACTTGTAGAGTATGGATTAACTACAGGTGTAGGTATGTGATCTTTGAACAGTATTTGTCAGACTGTATACTTCCTGAAAGAAAGTTCATACATTGATGTATGACTGTTCCATAGATTAACTACCTGTGTAGGTATCCGTTTTGTAGGGATATGTCCTTAAAGGAAGATCATACACGTATGCATAAATGTTCTCAAAACCACATGTAGGCTATGGATTTTATGGTCTTCAAAGATTTAATGTGAAAATGTAGGGATATGGGTTGACTGAGTCCACTGCGGTGGGGGCAAATACAGCTACAGATGAGGAAACGAGAAGGTTGGGGTCCGCTGGCCGGATTGCTCCCAATACAGAATTCAAGATCATTGACATTGACTCTGGAAACCCTCTGCCACCCAACCATTCAGGGGAGATATGGATGCGAGGCCCCACAATAATGAAAGGTTCTCTTTCTTTCTCTCTCTCTCTTATCATTGCAGATTCTCCTCATTATACATTATTTGTCTTCATTACAGGTTCTCACGCAATTTCTGATGAGCTTGTTTCGTACTCTTTCCGTAGCTTAGCTGCGGCAATGATATGGACTAGATTTTCTTTTTTGATGATCTTATTTGCATCTTTTGCATTCTAGAACTGTAGATGAGTGGAACTTAGAGATTGGCCCCATCTGCTTGTGGTATGACCTTTTTTATGCATGATTACTGCTGGGATGTATTGATTAGGTTAAATCTCTTGCCATAAGCTTGTGATTGGCAAAGCATGTCAATTACGTCTGCATGGTGACAATCAGGAGAGTGATATTTGCCTCGTTAGCTAGTTTGTGGATGATGATCTTGTTGGCCACCGGCCTGGATGGGTATGAACTGCCTAGTCCTGCTGATCATTTTATATACGTGGATTCAATGTTAAACTTCTGATGGCTGTGTAAATTGTAGGTTACTTTGGCAGGCCTAGTGAGACGGCTGCAACCATTGACAAGGACGGATGGTTGCATACGGGGGATGTTGGTTTCATTGATATAGATGGGTATCTCTTTATCATAGATCGGCTAAAGGAGCTTATCAAGTACAAGGGCTTACAAGTTAAGACTTAGCTATATTTTTAGATTTTTGAGATGCTAAAGCTTTGTTAATTTAGACTAACAATTGATGTTCCATGGATATTTTGGCTTAAAAGGTCGCCCCGGCTGAATTGGAGGCTGTCCTACTATCTAATCCAGAGATCCTTGATGCGGCTGTGATCCCGTTAAGCTAGCATAATCATTTCAAGCTGTCTTTTGCATATTGCTTCTCACAACAAAGTAGATGTTTCTGTTTTTCTGTTGGATTGACAGACTCTTTATCTTTCTTGCTTACGTTTTACAGATATCCAGATGAGGATGCAGGACAGATTCCCATGGCATTTGTCGTGAGAGACCCAAAATGTACACTATCTGAATCTGAGGTCATGAAATTTGTTGCTGAACAGGTGAGGCATTATATGTGTGATCGGAAACGTAGCATTCTATGCAGAGAACGTAACCAACTAACTTACGTTATATGCAAAGAATGAAATGCATCGACTTGCGTATGATAATCGGAGTGATCTCGTTTTGATGCTTGTTCGAAAAAGCTTATTCAAGGGGGAAATTTAGCAGAAAAACAGTCCTCTTTTTTTGGGTTGATTTATCTATTCCTTCTCACAGGTTGCTCCCTACAAGAAGGTCAGGAAAGTGGCCTTCATTCCAAGCATTCCAAAGTCTATTTCAGGAAAGGTGTTACGACGAGAACTGATTAACATTGCAACTTCTCGATTATGATTTCGACTAAGGAATCACCATTCTTTTGATTCTCACTAATAAGGTGGTACTACTCCTTGTATCAAAGCCCATAATCACCATTATTTATGAATGTATTCGTTCATAGATGAATATTTCCAGCGTAGTAGCATGGTTTATATGAGCTTGAATCAGAATTCAGGACAATATCGACAAAACTTAAGGCTATCTGCAAATTCTATTGTAGTTCATAAAGCTGTTGCTCTTATTATGCGGGTTTAAAGCTTGATCAACGATTTCTCGCTTCCGATTCATCCATCAATTGATGCTCTGCATCTTTAGTGTTCAACATGTCGAAGCACCTAAGTAATTCGCTATTGGGTACTAGTTTCTGTTTATAACAAATGCTCCTCCGGTGAACAGGCTGGATGTCTTCTTGAGTTGTTCTATATGTGCCTCAGTCAGAATTCAATACAATATCTATAAAACGTAAGGCTATCTTACAAATTCCAATGACTTGGACCTATTGATTTCACGGAACGAGAGAAGCATCAAGGGCATGAATTTGATCTAGTGAGACTATTTGACACGGAAGAAAGTTAATTATAATGCATCAGTTTCACAGTCGAGTTCTTGACACGGAAAAAAGTAATTATGATGCATCGGTTTCGCAGTCGAGTTCTTGAAGGATTTTAGGTCACGAGCAGACAACAAACACTTCAGATTGTACCCTAACACACGGAGAAAAATTTGCAGTCCCATGTATTTCAAATAATGCTAGAAATTGGGCAATCCTCAAACAGAAGATTAAAAGAAAATGTGTTTTACATTTCAATTCCAACAGAGCATGTATATCTATTTGATATATCAAGTTTATATATTCAATGTATATATTCTTGTGATGAAAAATTACAGTAAAATCTATTGCATATTGGACTGTTTTCTAAGACCCAGAAAAACTTTCTACGGCATTTACAATGCATAGTTGGAGCACAATGCTTCTTGTGAACCACACAAAAATGGCAAGCAAAAGAAGAAGCAGCAGGAGGAGAAGAAGAAACCAGAGGCATCTGATAGAAGAAGAAGAAGAAGAAGAAGAAGAAGAAGAAGAAGAAGAAGAAGAAGAAGAAGAAGCTGTGGGTATAGCCCATAGTCATTTGGATGAGGAATGGCCTCCATCGCCATTAGAAAAAGATGAAGAATCTGTCGGAGCTTTTATGATGCCGGGAGGACTAAGCAGGGCTACTGAGTTATATTTTGATTGGGAATATTTCCTGTGTACCACTGTCACGTTCCCTACACCCGCTGTGCTATGCAGTCCAACCATCGAGCTCGCACATTCTCTGTAAAAACATGAGCAGTAGAAAGAAGCCAGTAAATTTACTAAACGATTTGATTGATGCATTCATCCATCGAAATGATCGTACGCTGTTTCCTTCTTACATGATATCCAACTCCTTGTAACCTGAGTGCCATTTCAGAGTCCCATTCCATCTGGCTTCTTCACCGGATTTCAACGTATTCCTCGCTAAATACACTGCCGAAGCAGCAAGCATGGACGGTGTGAACTTCAGCATGGCATAATCCACCAAGCACAACTCCACAAAATAGAAGGCCAACATATTCATCTGCAAGCAACAAGGACACCTAAGATTGTATGCAACACGCACATAGATACGTACTCATTCTCTCTGTGTATCTGTGTATGCACAGGGAAAGACACAGAGAAAGCGAGATGTGAGAATGACATTACTACCTGTTGATCAGAAGCGGCAGCCTTGAGAAACCTAACCAAGAACACGTACGGTGTTGGGATGCACATATTGAATTTTAGAGTGTTAAGCATATGTTTTTCCTGCTTAATGCATAATGTTAAGATTGTTATACCAGTCAGCTGAACCATGGACAAGAAAATTGGCAGTTAACCCGAAAAGAAAGATGGAGTTGGTTTAACATACCATATCCAAAATCTGTGATCTAGTGTAAGCATTATCTGAAATAATAATGAAGTCCTTAATCTGAAAATAAATACAACAGTAAAATTTGCATTTCAGAGTACAGGCAGAGATATAATGATCCTACAAAAGTTAAGAAAGACTTACCTCAGGTGCCCATATTTCTTCATATTTAGATGCTATGAGCATAGCTGTCATCCCTACCAGCTGCAAGTTCTTCCTTTCAATGGGATGCAAGGCTAAGTATCGATCAATCAAGTTTGTGGTGAGAAAGAGTGTCTCAGGCATAAGTTTGAACTTGAAATGAACCTGTAATTAATTGTATAACAAGAAAGGAGTGAGATGAGTTCCATGCCTAAAATAACCATCTTTGGAACCTCTAAAAAGAAGACGGCATACCTCTATGAGCCAGTCAATCAGAACTGCTCTCATCTTCTCATTGATCTCTGACTGTTTAGACATGTAATTGGGGGGGACACAACTTTGAACCTATGATGTAGCCAAAATGTTAGCCAGGATCTGATATTATATAACCACTCGCGTTGATATGTCAAGGTTGCTCTATACCTCGGTTTTGCGGTAGAAACTATATATATCTTCAACATAATCGACCACTGCCAACTGATTTCCGACATCCTTCGCATCAATGTCTGTTATTGGCTCTTCAGTAGGCTTCTTGAATCCACCAGAGGCCGCCTGAGATCCGTTATAGCAATTAAACACGAGAATACGTGTGTTGCATATGAATGTACTTCTGGCTAAAAGTGTAATGGTCTCTTACCTCACTTCTTGCAGTGAGTATGGCTGTTAGTGTTCTTCCTTTCCTAGCTGCTGGAACACGCGGATTCTTTGGATTTGGCAAAGCTTTAATGCGAGCTGAGACATCCCTGGATGCCACAGCTTGAGATTCTTCAATGTTATCTGTGACAGAGTCTATATCTGTCGCAGCTTGTTTTAGTAGATCTTTTTGATTATTAGCTAGCTGTGCAACAAAGCTCCTGGAAATCCATTGGAGAAGATTAATCCATTAGATCTCTTCTCCTTTTAAAAGTATCCGCATAATATAATGCGTGCCAGTAATACCTTGTGATAGGCCTGTCTACTACAGGTATTGTAATCTTCTTTTCCACGTTCTGACTACTGTGAAATTAAATACGTAGCGTAAGTACCTTGCAGAAAACCTCTTTGAGTAAAGATTTATACCCCGCGACACATACTCTTTTGTTGCATTTGAACGAGCGACTACATTTCCTATGTCTCCCAAGGCTCGGCGATTGTTAACCGGAGCAGCCTGTGGTTTACCTAATCCACCAGCACCTACACCGTTTCCGGAGAAAATGAATTATCCCTCACATTCGCAGATACAGAAGGCACCCATTGTTTGACGGTTTACCTCTTGTATTCACCGCTTTTGTTTCCCCTCTCTTGTTCTCGTCTTGTTGAAGAGCTGCTTGCTGCTGAAAACGAAACTTGATGAATCAGTTTCCATGTTCGGATTCAAGAATAGACGTGGAAAATTCTTTTAGTAAAGGATATCTCTTTTAGAGAAAATGCTTTTAGTAAAGAAACAACAGACAGAATTCTTGTTTTGAGGCAATCAAACATCGTGAGCCAAAACGAATCACCATGTCTTAGGCTAAAGAATTCAAGAATGGGATGCATTTGTGCTAGGAATCGGTCCTCCCTGGCTTCGCACGCTAAACAAAGACACACGAAGAGATATGCTAAAAAAATAACGTTCGATTGAAAGGAATCTACGCAGCATAATTAAACTTAACCATAAACCATGACACGTTTTACTAGGAAGTTCTCGCTTACCCTGGTTTCATACATGGTGGAGATCGCACATGTACCACGGGAAGAATCCTTGAGAGCTTAGGAAGATCTGAAGGGGGAAGACAAAAATGGACTAAAACTCGTAAGGATCACGAACAAAATCCAAGAGGAAGAAGAAAAAGAAAAAGAAGAAGAAGAAGAAGATGATGACCACGGCGAGTATGACGACGATGACGATTATGATGATGATGATGAAACGCGAATTGAACAAATATGGAAAGATTAAAAGGATCACTAAAACTGGTAAGGATCACGAAGGAAAGCCAAGAAGAAGATGATAAACCAAATAAAGATGATGATGAAGAAGAAGAAGAAGAAGAAGATGATGATGATGATGATGATGATGACGATGATGATAATGTGCGACTTGAAAAAAAGATGGAAAGGTTAGAAGGTCAGCTTACTTACCAGAGAGGGGACAAATGAAGATAATGATGATGATGATGATGGTGGTGAAGATGAAGATTGTGAAGATGATGATGCGCGACTTGAACGAAGATGGAAAGGTTAGAAGGCGAGCTTACTTACCAGAGAGGGGAAACCGTGCGATGCGTTGCCGGTAACCTGAGATGACGATCTTTCGCTCTGAAAGAAGAATCAGAAGCAGAATCAGCAGAATCAGCCGCAGAATCAGCAGAATCAGCAGCAGAAGAAGAAGCAGAAGAAGCAGAAGGAGGAGCAGAAGGGAGGGAAGGAAAGACAGATTGTATTTATCTTCGCCACAACGGATACATTGATACATGTCTGTGGCGCACCGATCGGAGCCGTCCATCGCCTCGATCGGACGGCTCTCCTTTCTTCGTTCCCCGCCCCGCTTACCGTTTTCTCTGCTAAAAAGCCTACAAAAAGAACAGTTAAAAATGGTAATAATAATAATAAAGCCAAAAAAACCTCTATTTTTAAACCTAATCTAGTTTGATTAAATGCTATTGTTAAACCCTAACCCTAACCCTAAAACCCTAACCCTAATCCTAAAACCCTAACCCTAAACCTAAACCCCGAAATCCTAGAAATGCGATAACGATCGATGTTAATAATAACCAGACAAATAAGTGTAATTTGATCGGAAAGGTTGTTCCGTGTGAAGCGCAATGCGTCGAAAATCTTATGTTTTCTTCTAGAGAGCTGCCGTGGTGTGAGCTTAATCGTGGAAAATTAACGATCCTAATAATGTTGCTAATTTACCCACTAGTAGTAGTAGTAAGCCGGATTTTTGGGTGCTTCAACCTTAATCCTCTAGCTAAAATAGGCCCGATTTCTTTCTTAAGAGTAGTGGAACTGGGGCTCGGAAACCCTCCCTCGTTCTGGAGAAGTGCCCTAAACAGTAAAAGCTTGATCAATAAAAGATTAACAAACTCTAATGTCGCTTCATTTAGATGATGCCAGTTACGGTAAGCCAAAACCTAGTGCTTGAGCTCTGATCCTCTCTATTTGAGGCCTTGAATTTTTCGCGCAAAGTGCGTATCTTGGTTTTGTTAATCGATGTTGCTACAATAGAGTATAGTGTACACTTGTGTATTATACGTAGTGTGTAAAATTCTTGTTCTTGCACAAATGTTTGGCTTAATGTATTTCATATATCTATTATTTTCGAGCTTGTTAGTTTATATTTTTTCTACAATTTGTTGTCAATTGCCATAATCAAACAATATCATATTTTGTTACTTTAGAAAACAAATGGTTGGAGTCGGACACAAGCAAAGGTCCCTGTTTTGTTTTTAACCTAAATTATCCGAATCATTCTCGAACTCTTAACAAGTTCTTTTCCAATGTTTACAGGGATTGCCAATGTCTAGATTCAGCAAGAAGCAGATCGTTCAGACTTCCAGAAGAACCGATAAAACAAAAATCGATCGAATGCGGATGGACCGCTGATCTTATCACAATGACAAAAAGTGTGTGTTCCGAACACTTCAACGAGCTCTTCCTTCTGTTATGAAATTCTGATTTAGAGCATGCCCCCATGTCATCATCATCATCACCATCATCATCATCAGACTAAGCGGCATGAGGTGTATCCTACATCAGAACATGCCTCAAGAGCATCATCATCATCATCATCATCCGACTAAGTGGCATGAGGTGTATCCTACATCAGAACATGCCTCAAGAGCATCATCATCATCATCATCATCCGACTAAGTGGCATGAGGTGTATCCTACATCGGAACATGCCTCAAGAGCATAATCATCATCACCATCATCATCATCACCATCATCATCATCATCATAGGTGTATCCTGCATCGGAACATGCCTCAACACCAACACCATCACCATCATCGTCATCATAGATGTATCCTACACCGGAACATGCCTCAGGACTATCATCATCATCATCATCATAGGTGTATCCTACATCAGAACATGCCTCAAGACCATCATCATCACCATCACCATCACCATCACCGTCACTACCACCATCACCATCATCATCACATCATCATCATCATCATCATCTGACTAAGCGGGCATGAGGTGTATCCTACATCGGAACATGCCTCAAGAACATCATCATCAGCATCATCATCATCTGACTAAGCGGGCATGAGGTGTATCCTACATCGGAACATGCCTCAAGAACATCATCATCATCATCATCATCACTATCACCATCACCATCATTCACATGACTATCCGACTGATCGACATGACGCGTATCCCACATCCCCCGGATCACCACCATCACCATCATCATCACCATCATCATCACCATGACCATCACCATCATCACCATCATCATCATCATCATCAATCACACGGCCGATCTGACCGATGCATCCTCCGCCATCTCTGTAGTAGGTCCTGCATCCAGTGAGCATGGACACGCGCACGACAGCATCGGGAGGCATGGGCATGCACCGCAGAACATCCTGCGCCTCACTCAAATGCCCCTTCCTGCATAGAAGGTCAGCCATGCAACTGTAATGCTCCATAGCCGGCTCGATGCCCGCCAGCAGCATGGTGTCGAAATAGATCAAGCTCTTTCCCAGATCTCCTGTATGGCTGCAAGCGGCGAGAAGGCTCGTGAAGATGGACTTCCTCGGCCTCAACCCATGCTCTTTCATAGCCGCGATGAACTGCCCAACTTCGTCGGATCGCCCATGCCTTCCATACCCTCCGATCAGAGCTGCCCACGAGACCTCGTCTCGACTCGCCAGCGCTTCGAATACGCTCCTCGCCTCATCCAACCTACCACATTTCGCATACATGTCGATGGCTGTGTTCGCGACGCTGAGATCCGATTCGAGCTCGCATCGGATCGCTTCGTCGTGGGCTTCGCGCCCCCGCTCCAGCAACGAGGCGCTGCTCCCGCACGCTCTCAAAAGGCACAGCCAAATGGCTCGATCGGGCTTGATACCTTCGCCCCGCATTTCGTCGTAGAGCTCGCAAACAGAGGAGCAATGCCCTTGCTCCGCATGCGCCGATAGCAGCACGCCCCACGACACCACATCCTTGCAGGCTAGCCCATCAAACACGTGCCTCGCTTCTTCTAGAAAGCTCCGCTTCGCATACATGCCGATCAAGCTGCTTCCGATGAGCCCCTCCGATTCCATCCCGCTTCTCGTTATCCGGCTGTGCAGCTCCCTCGCCTCGTCTCTCTGCCAAGACTCGCCGCGCGCTCTCAGAAGGTGCAGGTATGTCACACCGTCGGCTGCAAAACCCCGTCTTTGCATTTCGTTGAACAGCTCAAAGACACGGAGAGGAAATCCGTTCACAGAATAGCCCCCGATCAATGCGTTCCATGAGCCCGTATCCTTCCTGACGAGCCGCTGGAAGGCATTGCACCCCTCGATCAAACCGCATCGCGCGCTGTAGACTTCGACCAGCGTGCTTCCGACAAGAGCGTCCGAATCCGCGCTCGCCCGGACGATTACGTCGTGCAAGACTCTACAATGCTTCAACAACCCTGTGATTTCGCACGCTTTCAATGCGTCGCAAAGCAGCCATGGATCGGGCTTTATCCCATCGTGCTGCATTCTCTCCGCGAGCAACGAGAGCGCCGCAAAGCCCTCCCCGCATCGAACATATCCGCCGATCATCGCCCCCCATGAGACCACGTTCCGAGACGGGAGGAGATCAAACACTCTCCGAGCCTCCGTTGGCATAAACCCTCCCTTCACATACATGTCGATGAGAGAGCTCCCCACGAAGGCGTTCGACTCCACTGCGCTCTCCATGACTTGATGATGAATTATCTTCCCCCAATCGATCTTGCCCGAGCTACCACATGCTTTGAGGACGCAGCTGTATACGACTTCACTCGGCATAATCCCTTTGCTTAGCATCTTCGCAAACAGATCTAGCGCTGCAAACCCCAGATCATTCGTGGTGTATCCGCTGATCATTGCACCCCATATCACCACATCAGCGATCTGAACTCTTCCGAACACTTGCTCGGCATCCTCGATCCGCTCGCAATTGGCATATGCCGCGATCAAAGCGCTCGAAATGGCTGCATCGGAGTCGAGCCCAGATGCCACAACCCGATTATGAACAGCCTTGGCCCATTCCAGATCTCCGACATGAGCACAGGCTCTCAGGACGCACAGGAACGTGACCTTATCGGGCGGAACCCCGGACTTCTGCATATCTCCGAAGAGCCGGAGGGCTTCGTCTCCTCGGCCCGACTCGGCGTGCGCGGAGATGATGGCGCTCCACGTGTAAACGCTGGGTTTGGAGGCGATGGAGAAGGTGAGCAGAGCGTCGGGGAGGCTGCCGCAGGCGGAGAAGATGCGGATGAGGTGATCGGAGAGGGCGGAAACGGATTCGAGGCCGAAGAGGAACATGAGGCCCTGGATCTGTGCGGCGCCGCGCGGGTCTCTGCGGCGAGAGCAGAGCTGGAGGAGGTCATAGATGGTGTCTCGGGTGATGGGAGTTCCGCCATGCGAGGCTCGGTGCAGGGCATGGCGGAGAGCCGAGCAGGTCTGCTGCCTGCAGAGCCGCGCTCCTCGCATGGCACCATAGCTGGGGAACCTGCGAGCTCCTTCGAATTCGCCCAAGATGAAGATAGGTTGGATTCGAACTTGTGACCTCTTAGTTTCCACAAAACTGAAGTGAAGTGGAGTTAGGGTTAGGGTTAGGGTTAGGGTTAGGATTAGGGTTCAGGGTTTAGGATTGAGGGTTTAAAGGTTCAAGGTTTTGGGGTTTAGTGTTTTGAGGTTCAAAGGTCTGGGGTTTTACGGTTTTCATGTTAGATCATGCAGATTCGAGCTCCTTGCTCCATTGTAACATGCTACCGTTGCCTGTTTCGATTGTTAATTTCATGTCAGGCTGTCGAGAGATGATTCGTCTACCGTGGTCGATCGAGTTGGTTGAACCTTGAGCTAATGGACTTTGTGTGCGAAGCTCTGCTACTTCTAGATTGTTTGGAGACGGGAGAAACTTTCGGGCGAATGAAGGCCTATGTAAGTGCCAACCGAGACGATAGGATAGAGGAGATGAAAGGAGCTAAACCTTACTAAGGAGACAAAGACGATGCCACTTTAGAAAGTTCGAAACATCGGTGGAGTTAACTGAGTTTCGTAACGCTGGAACTTGATCAATGCTCGCAAATGAAGATGCCTTAGTTCTCCGACACAAGCAAAGGATCGAGGTTGGTGAAGCTTCCCAGTCTAGTTCTCGACGAGCAAGATTTTATCGAAGCTAGCAGATCGAACAGCTCGACTTGATCGGCATCCAGCAGCAGCGAAACGACAGAGGATATATAGGTACGATCAATATGCAAGAGGGTGCAAAGCACATGCCCGAAGGTGATAAAATCGGATTGATCAAACGGTGGAAATGGACGCCTGAAATGAATGGCATGCGAAGAGAAGACAAACCTACAGAACCAGACTGAACTGTTTGCTACATTGCTACTGCAAATCGCTGCTTTCGAATGATACAACGATACGAGTCCATGCAACCTCAACCGAAACCCAACTTTTTTCTTGTCAATGGGTCATGTCATTCGATCTTTGTCTGGAAGCAATTGGACTGGTTATCTGCAGGAGCCATGTCATTGATGTATAGAGCGGAGCGAAGAGAGCAGATCATGATCTGTTTCCTTCCGCATTGCTCTTTTTTCTTTTTAATGGAGGACAAAAGGAGGCACGGCGAAACGATTCCTCGATCCCCCTTTCCTTCTTCTTGGAGGAGCTTTCTAGAGTATGAATGCATGCATGCATATGTATGTATGCATGCATGCATGTGTGTGTGTGTTTAAGTATGTGTGTATGCATGTATGTGTGTGCATATGTTTAAGTATGTGAGTATGTATGTATGGATTTATGTGTGCGTGGGTGTATGTATGTATGTGTGCATCTATGTATGTGTATCGGTGTGGATGCATTTGTTCATGTGTGCATGCATGTATGTATGCATGTTTATGTGCATGTACGCATGTATGTGTATGCATGTAGGTATGCATGTATCACTATGCATGGATGCATGGATGTATGAATGTATGTACGTGTGCATGCATGTATGCGTGCGTATGTCGTGTGTATGTATGTGTTTAAGTATGTGTGTGCATGTGTGCCAGCGTGTGTATGCATGCATGCATGCATGTCTACATGTTTGTCTGTAGGCATGTCTGTATGTGTGTATATGTATGTATGTGTGCATATGTGCATGGGCATATGCATGTACGTATGTATGTGTGCGTGCATATGCATGTACGCATGGGGGTGTTTGTATGCAGGCATGTATGTATCGTTATGCATGGATGGATGGGTGTTTGCATGTGTGCATGCATGGTGCATGCATGTGTATGCATGTGTATGCATGTGTATGCATGTGTATGCATGTGTATGCATGAGTATGTATGTATGTGCGTGTGCATGGAAGGGAAAGGGGGCCAAAAGTGTAAATAGATAGAACGTAATTTCTGGTTAAATAGCTTTGAAAATATATTAAATGAAAATCTAAATAAATAAATAAACAAATTATATATTGGGGTTCTGTTGTTGAGCTTCTTCTTCGCCATATCCTCGCCATTTCCTTCTCCTTCTTCTTCTTCTTCTTCTTCTGCTTCTTCTTCTTCTTCTTCTTCTTCTTCATCGCCGTTTCCCTGCACGTCGCCTGCAACATCTCAGCTCTTCCCTCCCAGATCCGATCCTTCCCTTCCTTCTTCTCTCTGCATTCTCTCCGCTCCCCCCCGCCTTCCGGTTTCTTGATCTCGGGATTTCGCGCAGCTTCTGCACAGCATCCCTTTCTTTGCTTTGGAACCTCGAATGAATGCTCGCTGCTTCGGCCATGGATCCTGCTCCTCTTCGCCCGATGCTTCCGGCTGCATCCGCGAGAGATGACCTCCCCTTGGATTCCGACGCCATGTCCCCTGGCGAACTGTGGAGGTTCATCCAGTTCCTGGAGGCGAGAAACGTGGCGGCGTCCTCTCTGAGCTGGTTATCTGACGCCTCGCCGGCGATGAGGTTGTCTTATGGTGAGCACGCCGAATCTGGCGATGATCGTGACGATGACGATTCTGTCCTTGATGGTGTTGATGGCGAAGATGAAGATGAAGATGCCAGAAATCGGATCGATATCGATGGAGCTACCTCCGAGCAGTGGGATTATGTGGAGGATCTCATCCGCCGCTTCATATCTGCTGCGGAAACGTACGCGTCGGACCGAGCTCATCGCAGCAACGATCTACCTCCATCCTCCATCGACGCCCTCCCTGTCATCCCCATACGAAAGGAAGATATCGCGAATAGATCTCCCTCGTGCGTGGTCTGCAAAGATGAGTTCGAGCCCGACGAGCTCGTTCAGCAGCTTCCATGTCTGCATCTCTACCATCGAGCGTGCATCGTCCCATGGCTACTCATTCGGAATTCGTGCCCGCTCTGCCGTTTCCAGCTGCCGGCCCAATCTTTAGCTCATGTAACAAGCAAAGGACATGGAGGAAGCATCAGGCTGAGTGCCAGTTACCATAATACAGCATCCAATCACAATACCGACGACGACGACGATGATGAGGAAGCCATGACTGTGGATGATGATCATGGAGATCATATCAATGCTGTAGCTCGCGTCAATGGTAAGCACGGCTCCCTGATTGAAATAATGAGTGCATGGCCCATCTGTAGTGTTGTGGGATTAGGTGTTATCTCGTGTTTGGGGAAGTTCCTTTTGCTGGGTAGAACTAGCCTCATCGGTCGTGTACAAATGAGCTTCACTTGCCGATGGATGTAAAACTCTTGCAACCTTGTAGATTTCTCCGTTACAAATATATCATATTTCCAATTCGAAATCGATTGCCTCATCTATTACATACCATATATACATACATCCGATTAGCTGTTTGTTGTTATGACGTAGGATGCAAATTTCGATTAGATCAATATGTTCAGCTTGATTGGGATTTTGTTTAATTGGCCGGGTCTAACAGTGGGATTTAGTTGCCCCCGAATGCATTGGAAACAGGTTTCATGATAGTTATAACATCTTCTGCACCATTAACCATCAACAATTGTAAAAGCTATCTAAGATTTCTTTTTATCCGATTCCTGAGGAGCAAATCATGCAATCCTGTATCTTTTATTCACAACATTTTATGGCATTCGTGCTTGTAGTGATGCACCTTCAGATAATAAATAGCTATGACTCCGTCACAAATACTGTAGGTCGAGTTTGCTACCTGGTCGAGTTTAATCTTGTGTCAAAACCACTATATTGAAGCATGAACTCTAGTATATTATTTCATTTGACGCCACAATGGCGACACAGTAGAAAGGATTAGACTACCACTCATACTGCCACAATAGAAAATAATGTGCAACAGAGTAAACATAAAACCCATAACTAACTAAGCTCATCAGGGATGTGGTGGTCAGACAAATCTGCACAAAGCCATCACATACCTCCTTACCAATATATACCATATGCTCCTTTGGATAGCAAAATAAACAAAAGTTACCAAAAACAAAATCTTCCTTACCATTGTTTTGTGCCTGGCAGCAAAGGGCTAGAAACATAGATACCATATTTCATATCATAGATGCTTGTTCATGCTATTACATTACAATATTACCATAGTATTAATATTATATACTGTGATCCATCATAACTAAACTCAGCTTTCTCAATCACATTGGACTCTCAAATAGGTACCAAGCTAAGAAGACTGGAAAATATCATTTTACATTTTCATAACACATCGCAAGCTTTTGCCTTCCAGCATGAGGTTGAAAGCGTCATTGATCTTTTCAAAAGGAAGCTCTTGGGTGATGAACTTATCCAGCTCTATTTCCTGTGGTATGCCACAAAACAAGAATATTATTAAAAAAGAAATGCATTTACTATATTATGAGAAACGCATTTACTATATTATGAGAAATGCATCTAAAAGCATCTAGCATACGAGTACATAACATCAGATGTGAAATGCATCTACTATACAAGTACATTACAACGTCAGATGGGTGCACTCTGAAATTCTCTCTTCGGGGAATGCTTGTCTTGCCTACATGCGGGAAGATTCTCCTACTATCTTGAATTTAACTTTAGACCTAGCTGATGATCAGCCCCACGAGCAGTGATTAACAGCTGACTCAATGCAAATGAGAAATGTCCTCAATATGGGAGCTAGTGAAAATCCTCTAAGGTATCGTCTTGCCCATATCAGTCACCCTGCAGCAGTAACCTCGTTCAAATGTAATACTATTGTAAAACTCATCTTGCCTATTGTGTCCAACTGCCCATGGGGAGCAATCAAGCGAGGTACCTTTGTATAGATGCTTTTACAAGAGAGAGAGAGAGAGAGAGAGAGAGAGAGAGAGAGAGAGAGATTACGTTATTCATGCACATGTCCACAATCTGTGGGAGTTCTGACTTTGGTTTAACTCCTCCGAAGAAAACACCCGTTAGAGTTCTTCCATACAAGAAGAGGTTAGGGTGCAAACAAACTTGTGCGCTCTCCCCCTCTACACCAACCACAACTGCCACACCCCATCCCTGTCCAAAAATCCCAAAAGAAAATGCAACATTTCTTACTCAAATACATTCAAAGTACAACCAGATTTAGTTTATCATTAATTAAATTAGTACTAACGCATCTAAATCAGATTTTGTTACCATTATATAATGTAATTAATGGTACCAAAGCAACGCTAAGTAAGAGAGAAAAACTCACATCGTGGCAGCTAAGCAATGACGACTCAACCACCTTTGCACTCCCCACACACTCAAAACTATAATCTACACCTCCGTCTGTCATCTCTTGGATGATCTGTAATGGGATGTATATACATGCTGCATCAATTTATGTAATGGAAAGAAAGCCCGATGACAGTGGGAGAAACACTCTTTACACCAGAATGTACATGAGAACAAAACGCTACCTCGTGTACTTCTTTGGTGTGATCTTTTGGGTTAACAAAATCTGTTACTCCAAAAATTTTAGCTGTTCCATGTCACAAAGAGAAGTTACTCAAATCCTTGTCCAGAGAATTCATGATCAAATATTACCAATTTCTAATAGTCTTTGCTGTGGCTCATTAACTTCCCAAAAATTCATGATAATAAATCTACACATTTTCTCGAGGGCAGCACATTAACATCCAAACTATAAAAAAAATGTTGTACCTTTCTCAAACCTTTCGGGATTCGTATCCACACCAATAATGCGAGAAGCACCTGCTACCCTTGCCCCTTCTGCGGCCTATTAAAACATCATACAAAATTTAGATAACATTCATGATATCACCTATTTTCATAAACAGGAGATGAATTAGGGTAGGTATGTGAAGCTTAAAATTAATTGAAATGCGCAAGAAGATTATGATCTTACAGCAAGGCTAATTGTGCCCTGTTTTCTTGCAGAAATTTCTTTCATTTTTGCAGGGGGGGAAATATACAAGAAAGATTATGATACTTACAGCAAGACCAATTGTGCCAAGCCCAAACACTGCAACGACAGATCCTTTCTCCACTTTAGCATACTTCCAAGACGATCCAAACCCTATTCAGAAAAGATAGTGCTATTTGAGCTATAAATGAGACGAATAACTGTGAAATCCGCTGAAACAAGAAGACGCGCTTTAATTTGGTATAAGTGAATGGAAGCAGTTAAAACTGAAAAAACTAAAGGATGAAAAACAATGTTTTACCTGTGGTGACACCACAGCTGAGCACACAGATCTTATCAAGTGGAGCCTGTGGCCCTACTTTGACAACATTCTCATGCTCCAACACAGTGTACTCGCTGAAAGTGGAGCCAAGGAAGAAGGAGATATCTTTCCCATCCAGTGTAGAAAAGCGGGTCTTGTTATCATAGAGCATGGTACCCCTAGCACAATCAATTCGATTGTTGGCACACAGATTGCTCTTCGAAGATCTGCAATGACGGCAGTGCCCACACTCCCCTGTAAAGACTGGGAGCACGTGATCCCCTGCCTTCAGATCTGTCACACCTTCTCCCACACTCTCCACTATCCTATTACATGCATCATCACCAAACAAAGCAGAGACGTTTATTGAACGATCTGAGATTTACAAAATATAACCATACATTATGCTACAAAATATCAAATTAGAGGCTTCTCTAAAGTTTGAACCATATCAATCAATCCTGCTTACATAAGATAAGCAACCCACAATCATCAACTCGGTACACTGACATTGCCCAAGAGCAATTATGATTTACCGTCACAAATAAACTCCAATGATTTGCACTCTTGAATGGATTTCTTACCCTGCGGCTTCATGTCCGAAAATCCGTGGGAAAAGATTCAGCTTGGGCTGTCATAAAAAAATCAAGCCACCAGCATACGTCACAGCTCACAATTTTTTTCACTATGAGCAGACTTGTAAATACTTCTTTTTATCGAATCAGACTTGAGATGCATGCACATATGAATTTCACAGCTAGAACCTTAGAAAGTTGCACATGGTGACCATAAGTGAGTAAAATTCACCTTGTCCATCCAGAATGTGACATCAGTATGGCACAGGGATGTGTATAAAATCTTCACTCGAACCTCACCCTTCTTTGGTGGCGCCACTCGGATTGTCTGCACTGCAAGAGGCTCTTTCGGAGCCCATGCAACAGCAGCTGTACAACATCCATGGAAATTTCCTAATCTTTAGCACATACATATGCATATCACGGAATGTTTATGGCTGCATACGTACACCCATTCCCATACAGGCGTACATTAAATATATACAAGCATACTGTGTGATGTGGTCCACAAACATTCACACTCGGGTGTTCGTGTTACATGCATATATTCATACTTGTGACTGACTATACATGCGTACATGCATTACAGATTGCTTATATACTCAGTAACCAAATTACATCTACTTTACCTCAAGGACCACACACGTCCCCATATATATGCATTGCACATCGCATGCAAATTCAGTAACAAAAGCACAGATATATGTAAAGGGAAGTGCATATAGTGTAACCTCCAACACATACTCTTCCTTAGCTTCAACTGAATGTGCACCTCCAACACAGCCTTCTTTCCTCCACCCATTTTCCTTCATCCATCATCCTTCTCCATTACAGATACGTATTAGTTCTCGTTCAATATTATAGACATAAAAGAGGATTTCAGCTCAAAAAGCTTATAAAACTCGAAAAAAATTAAAATTTGAGACATTATTCAAATTTTCAAAGGAAATCACATGAAATAGCATTAGATAAACGTATTGTTTTTGTTATAAATGTTGAATTGAAGGTTTTGCCGGGTTTGACACGTTGTAAAGATAATGCGAAAGCGTTGGATTTGAAAATTTATACAGATTGACTAGAATAGCAACAAATATAGACATGTTAGTGGTTTGAATATAATTACGAGACAGTCAAAGACGAATTGATTTAGTGGGATCTTTAAGAAATGAGATGCAAAAGTGGAATGGGTGTTTTAGGTAGTAGAAAACACAACAAAACCAGGATTTAACGATTAAATTTATTAGAAAACCGCAAAAAAGACTATCATCTATGGTGATGTACCTTTACAGTCGATGAACTGGCCAGCAGTCCTGGCCATGGCGACGACATCCGCAACGACGTTACTGCTACCCACCAGAGCTTGCTCCATTAGTGTGGCTTTGTCCAAGAAGAATTAGTAGCTGGGATTCTTACGAGTTGGGAAGAAATTTAGCACCACCGAGGATGTTTTCGATCGATCTATGGCTATGGCTACGGCAATTGGCTCCTGTTCCGCTGGCTCGTTCGCTCTCTTTCTGCTGAACCCAAAAACCCTAAATCGCTTTCTGCTGAATCCAAAACCCTAAATCGTAGCTGGAGGCAGCTTCTCGAACATCTGAGGATTTATACGCGGATTGCACAACGAGACGAGGATTTCTGCGCTGCCCGCGTGGCAGTATTTGAATGGACGGAGACAGTAAAAACAATTTTCCCCGTTTTTTAAATAACACTTTTGTAATATTTATTTTATTAATATCATTTTGCGACAAGAAACGATTTGTTATTATTATTATGATGATGATGATGATGATGATTATTATTTGCGTTTTATTGATTTATTTGCCTCACATAATTGAGAGAATTTACAATTGAACGTCTACTAAATTTAGAGATTAGAAATTATCGCCCTGCTAGAAATTTAAACATCCAGTTATTTGTTAATTGATTTGATCCCGAATCACTTCTTCGCTCCGATCGATCCTGATCGGTTCCCTTGCTATGTTCCGAATTAACAGAAGCCGGCGAATTCCCGGATCCGATCGATCGATTAGCGCGTGAGTTCGGTGTTAATCGGCCGATCGAGTCGGCGGTCAATTGATCTGTTCGATGCTGATTTGAGCTCGCGATCGAATCTATCCGGTGTGTCGATCGGCTCGTCAGACGTTAATTCTTGACACGAAAGTTCTGATCTGTGATTTTTGGGGCGTTTCGAAATGCTAATGTTTTAGTTCTGTTTTTTCTCGTTTTTCCTTGCTATATTTCTCCTGTTTTCAATCATTTCTGGGCTTTTTATCTCCTTTTTCTTTTGTTTAATTTTAGTATATATTTGCTACTTCTGGTTTTTTTTTTTCCTTCTAGTGAATATTATTATATCGTTTTAATTTTGTTTCCACTGTTTTGTTCGTTTAAAACCGGGGACGAGAAAACCGCCCAATGGAAGGGAGAAAACCGCCCACTGTTTTCCTTTTCCGGTTTCCTACAAAACCAGACCAGCGTTCGAATCCGGCCTCGGCCAGCTTTTATATTTGACGCCCGATTTCTCGTGATTAAGTGCCGAACAAAGTTAATTAATCAACTTTCTTCACGTGATTAAGTGCCTAACAAATCAAATTAATTAACTTTCCTCTTGTGATTAAGAGCCCAAACGGATCGAACTTTAATTAACGATCTCGCTCAAAATTTAAACACCCGATTAATCCCCGCCGATCGCTCCCTTACCACGCTGTTGCCTCGTAATCGATGCGACGCTTCTCTTACTAATCGTTCCCATCGATCGATGTCTTCTCATGCTCGTCGATTCTTCTTAATCTTCACACCGCTGTTTACTGAGTTGTTTCCTGCTTCGTACTGATGTTGGCTAATCGGCTCCCTTCGTGTACTCAATGCCAGTAAAAACTTAAATCCTAGTTACTTTAGTGTGATTTGATTAATCGGGCGTTGATTTCTTAGTGAGAGCTAAAACTAGGTGTTAACCTACAGTTTCTAATCTTTTAACGAGGATTAGAATGTGATTAATAAATTTGCTAGGCATTTTTTTGGTAGCTTTCTTCGATTGCGGAGGATGTGTGTTTGTATCGTTCAACACTGCGTCTATCAACTGGCAAGCATGCACCGAAAAGCTATTCAACGCTGCGTGCAAATTGCATACGAATACCTAAACTTTTGTTTCTGATTGCCTATCTGTACAGTATTTTGGCAGCTGCTGATGGATCGAAGCCCGCCGTTTCGGAGCACTGCCGCTTTCTCGATTTCATCCGACTGATCGGCGAGTTTGCGAATCGATTCGTCAGACTATGAGTGGATCAAAGTCAAGACCTCGATCGCCGCACTTGTGGACCTCGATCAGAAAAGCGGTGAGCATCAAACTGGCTAGGAGGCGAGTACAGGCTCTCATCTCAGAGCAGATCTGCGAGTCTGTTGGGCTGATATTTTGCTCCTGGAGTGGAACAACTGGAGAATATTCGCGGAAGTGACGCGGACAAATCGATACAGTAGTTGATGGTGAAACAAACAACACCGTTATATCAATACTCCATTCAGCTACAGACACATATACACATACCTACTCGTAGTAGATTTATTAATTACATTTTGACAACTAGAACTTACTCATTAACAACTAGTTTAATAGTTAATCGGTTACTTCTTGCTCGCTTAATTTCTAATCACTCCTCGCTAATCGATTCATTCCTATCGCTTCTCACCTTAACGATTATATCATTCTCTTTATTAATCGTTTCCATCTATTGCTTCTCAAATATAAAACCCTATAGACTCTTACCCTCATCTCAGATATAAACCCTAAATTCTCAACCACGACTCGGATATAAACCCTCAACTCCTTTAGCCTCAACTCAAAATATGAACTCTAATGTCTCAATCCAAACTCGAATTTTCTAGATTGCATCTTGGATCGGAAATCAGGAACCGAAACCTAAACCACTTCTTTGATGTAAACCCTAAACCTTAAACTGCAACAAATATATTCTTAACTGCATCTTGGATCAAAATTCCTAAACCTAAACCTAAGCCACTTCTTTGATGTAAACCCTATAACTGCTACGGACCGGTCATGTCCATATGCATAAACCCTAAACCGCTTCTTCACGATATAAATCCGAAACCCTAAGCCGCAAACAAGATACTCTAAATTGCATCTAGGATCTAAGATCCTAAACCTAAACCCAAACCACTTCTTCGATGTAAACCCTAAACTTCTTCTTCTCCATATAAACCTTGAACAGCTTATTTACATTTCTCACACAAATATGGACCATACACATAAACCCTAAACCGCTTCTTCTAGATATAAATCCGAAACCTTAAACCAAAATTAAGATACGCTAGACTGCATTTGGGATCTAAATTCCTAAACCTAATCATAAACCACTTCTTTGATGTAAACCCCAAACTGCTTCTTCTCCATGTAAACCCTAAACCCTAAACCGTTTCTTCTCCATGTAAACCCTCAACCTTGAACCATTTCTTCTCCATGTAAACCCTAAACCGCTTATTTACATTTCTCACGCAGATATGGACCATATACATAAACCCTAAACCGCAAATACTCGATATAAATCCAAAATCCTAAACCCCAAATAAGATGTATGGGCTGCATCCTAAACCTAAGCCCAAACCACTTCTTCGACGTAAACCCTAAACCGCTTCTTCGCCATATCAACCCTAAACCCTAAACCGCTTTTGCAATCTAAAATCCTAAACCTAAGCCCAAACCACTTCCTCAACGTAAACCCTAAACCGCTTCTTCTCCATACCAACCCTAAACCCTAAACTGCTTTTGCGATCTAAAATCCTAAACCTAAGCCCAAACCACTTCTTCGACATAAACCCTAAACCGCTTCTTCTCCATACCAACCCTAAACCCTAAACTGTTTTTGCGATCTAAAATCCTAAACCTAAGCCCAAACCACTTTTTCGATGTAAATCCTAAACCGCTTCTTCTCCATATCAACCCTAAACCCTAAACCGCTTTTGCGATCTAAAATCCTAATCCTAAGCCCAAACCACTTTTTCGACGTAAACCCTAAACCGCTTCTTCTCCATATCAACTCTAAACCCTAAACCGCTTTTGCGATCTAAAATCCTAATCCTAAGCCCAAACCACTTCTTCGACGTAAACCCTAAACCGCTTCTTCTCCATATCAACCCTAAACCCTAACCGCTTTTGCGATCTAAAATCCTAAACCTAAGCCCAAACCACTTCTTCGACGTAAACCCGAAACCGCTTCTTCTCCATATCAACCCTAAACCCTAACCGTTTTTGCGATCTAAAATCCTAAACCTAAGCCCAAACCACTTCTTCGACGTAAACCCGAAACCGCTTCTTCTCCATATCAACCCTAAACCCTAAAACCTAAACCTAAGCCCAAACCACTTCTTCGACGTAAACCCTAAACCGCTTTTGCGATCTAAAATCCTCGACCTAAGTCCAAACCACTTCTTCGACGTAAACCCTAAACCGCTTCTTCTCCATATCAATCCTAAACCCTAAACCGCTTTTGTTTACATTTCTCCCGCAGATATGGAAGGCTGTGTGTCATTCCGTGACTCGTTCGATCTCGTTTCTCTGCAGGTCTGGCTTCGTCTTCTTCCTCGAATCCTCCTGCGCTCGTTCCACCCAGAGATCCGTCCGCTGAAGCTCCTCGATATCTGCTCAGATCCATTCGCTACTCAGAGACCTTCTGCATTGCAGATGTTTTTTCTCGCTTGCAAGGCGACGGAACACACCTTGTTTCTTACCAATCTTGCGCGGCGTCTTCGCTCCGTGTGCGGGTGTTAGAGAAAGATTGTCTCTCTGGTCTTTCCATTAACCCCCCCCCCCTTTCCCCCCCTTTCCTAGGCCTTACCCGCAGATTGCTGCGATGTCGCCCGCAGATGTGGATTGTAGCAAGAGGATCTCGACCAGCGATGGAGACAGGAGCAGAAGACGGGACAGGCAGGACCGCAAACGGAAGAAAGAGGACAAAGAAGACGCCTCAAGAAAGAAGCACAAATCAAGGCATGTGAAAGGTAAGGACAATCACCATCATCATCACCGTAAATCATCGGCTAAGAAGAAATCAAAGAAACGTATCAGTAAAAGAAAGAGCTATACGAGTTCTGATAGTAGTAGCAGTAGTAGTTATAGTAGTAGTAACGATAGCAGTACTTCTAGTTCTAGCTCCAGAAGCACGGAGAGAAATAAGCACCATCACCATAAAAGGCATAACCTTAGTCGAAGAAAGAGTGCTAAACGACGAAATAGAGATGGCGAGGAAAGATTGATCAAATCAGGTGTTAAAGATCATTGTGAAAGATCAAAGGATGGTGAACTTCCCAACTCCCCTGTGGAAGG
This sequence comes from Azolla pinnata, assembly GCA_037176905.1. Taxonomy (NCBI): domain Eukaryota; kingdom Viridiplantae; phylum Streptophyta; class Polypodiopsida; order Salviniales; family Salviniaceae; genus Azolla; species Azolla pinnata. Next base: position 41,885 of record JBBBWG010028666.1, read on the forward strand.
GCCAAAACTAGACAAAATGGTACCAAAACTATGTCAGGAAAATTTTGGTTTTAAATCAAAGTTACCATATCATGGAAGAGATGATGAGAAAGATGGCAGTGAAGTCATTGCTTATGAAACAGCAGAGGAAGGGAGTTTGACAGGGAAGAAAGATTTAAGTTTGGAAATGACGTTGCGTCAGAAAGCCTTAGCTAACTTCATGAAACATCAAGTGAAAACAGTTGATCATAAAGAAAGTAGAGCCGCTTCTTCAGGTTCTAAGATTGCAATTTGCACTCCTAATGTGATAGATTCTATCGTCAATGCTGATGATATCAGCAAAAATAGGGACAGCTCTTATGTGGATGCTGATCGTAATGATGCAACCTTGATTTCCAATAAAGAGTTTGTTAAATTTGATGCAAAGCTAGGAGAGAAGTCTTTGGTTGCAATTCCTTCATGCATAAACAATGTGGTTGATGCACATCTTGAAGGAGGAGTAATAAGGGCTGAAATGTATTCTGGAAATACTTACTCTAGTAGTGCCTCACTAGAAAAGGACCAAGAATTTAATGAGAGAGTAGAAGTATTGAACCATGAAGGTTGCAGAGAGGAGGGAAAATTAAAATTTTCTAGTAATTTACAGGAAGAGGGATTGGGTGTCAGCATTGAGACACAGCCAGCGGGTTCTACATCAAGGAGTGATGATTTGCAGTATGAGCAAAAGGACATAACAGAACATAAGGAACTGAAAGGATCCCAAACAGCTGCGCATCTTCTTCATGACAAGGTAAAGGGAATAATCCTCACTTCACAGGAAGTGACGACTGCTGGGACTGCAATCAATGAAAACTCAAAAGTCATTCCCATGGATGATGTCTCTCAAATAGAAACCGATGAACATCAGAGTAATAATACAGGGTTTCAGCAGAAAACTATGAGTGTAATGAAAGGTGGAGAAATGGTCCAGGTAACGCTTTCTCCTACTAATGAAAGTTTGTATCTCCATGGTAGTGAGGTATTCAATGTTGTTGATGACCTGCTTATGTTGTTTTTATGTACCCAGGTTAACTACAAAGTATATATCCCTAAAAGAGCTGCTGAACTAGCAAGGAGAAGGATACAGCGCTGATTGTTACAATTCTCTTGCCGAAGAATGGTGCAAACAAGATAATAGTTCAAGAAGCAGTGCCTTGTTTCCTCTTTCGCATCTCATCGCCAGGGGTTTTGTTTGACTGTGGATGTCCAATTCATTTTTTTGGAGGCAATTTTCACAATATTGACCATCAGCTGTACAGCTAGATTAATGTCTCATTGGTCAATTTGTGTAGAATATTTTGCCCTATAACAAATAGTTATAGGAGATTGAAGGCATGGATCAGCCATATGAGCCCTATTTTGCTCAATTGCAAATTAGGTATGTGACGTGTTGAATGAATCCTGTGCACAGGTTCACTCATTTCTTTTATCTATCTTTTGTGGATAAATGACTATTCGTGCACCTCTTTTGCGACCCTCCAAGCCTCTTCCTCGTTCATCATTTGATCGAGCGTAGATGATATGAAAATTGTCGGATGCTACCTGCATTAAAAGTTTTTTCTCAATGAAACAAACAAGATGAATTGTACTTTTTATCAGTTTCAATTCAGGTTGATTAATCGTGATAGATTGTCATTCCTTGTGTGTTTATACCCATACATTTGGAAGTGAAATGCTGTAAATGTGCCAGTTCTATTTGTCTTAATGGATTACAAACAAGACAAGGTTAAGTACATCGATTACATTTCAAGATCAATCTGATTTTTATGGGGCCAAGGTAGAAATCCATAAAGTCCGCGATGTTTTCGTGAGATGCTAGTATTATCTATAAAACAAACGGTTTTTGAAATTAGCTACAACATAGCGTCGCAAAAACAATTCCGCTCCGAACAGATCATCAACTAGCGATTCCCTAAAACCCTATATAAGATCATCAATTAATAGTTTTCTCCAATGGATATCATCAATTGCATGAAAGTTGTATCATGGAATGAGTTGCTAGATTCCTAAAAAATTACTGATATGTGCAAATGGTCCTTGTTATGATGCCATTACAAATCAGAAGGAATTTTCACAGTTATTATTATACTTGTGTTTGTGAGGAGAGACGGAGAGAGAGAGAGAGAGAGAGAGAGAGAGAGAGAGAGAGAGATGACGAGGGGGAAGCAGAAGATCGAGGCCCAGAAGAAGAACGCGGAGCGCAATCAGAAGCCCAAAGGCTCGCAGCTGGAAGCTCGCGCCGCAGCTCTGAAGACAGTCTGCCCTGTCTGCAAGGTACACGTATCATGTCTGCCTTCTTCTTCTTCTTCTTCTTCTTCTTCTTCTTCAGCATCATCATCCATGTTTCCTAAACGAATCCGGAAAAAGGCAGATATTTGCTCTGATCCAGTGCTAATATCCCGAAGATAAGGACGTGCAAACTAGAATTGGAGCTTTTCCGAAATGCGATGAATTGAGGACCGTGGATGTAATAATTCGTTGGTTGTATGTAGTTCATGGTCAATTTGATGATGTTTAACAAAAATTTTCCGTTTTTGCTCGATACTATTGATTTTGCTCCTCTTGTCCATATAACACACAATTGGTATGGTCAACATGTATGGGCTAGTCAAATCATGAATAGGCTTCTGATCGTCCTCTCAGGCGCATCATATAGTCTTCTCCAAAAGGTTCAGCTTTTCTTTACTTAGGAAGGGTTTTTTTAATGTACACACAGTGTTCCGGGGAACTCGCATCCTCTACAATCAGGAGGCTTATTCTTGTGATTGTATCTAGCATTGCTCTTCGTGAAATTGTAATTTTTGCGTATTGGTACTGTAAGTGTTCTAGACTGCTGTGCAACATGGATAGTTCAATATTTCTTGAATTTAATATACACAAGAACCAGCTTTAACAATGTTTGGAATCATTTTTCCTGCTCCAGCTATTCCAAACCAATCCAGTACAAAAAAGACAATCTCAGCAATATAGAGCTCTAAGGTTTCAGGATTTAACTTCACAAAATCCTTTATTCCCTGCAGAAGTCTTATCCTGTAGATTCTATATATTGGAATGCTCTCTTTTGATGGTCTACAAGGGCTTGACAATGTAATTCAAGCGTTCATTGGTTTGGGTCAACACAGCGGGTCCATCCATACTGTTCGCTTTCATCAGCTTGCATCTTTTTGAAATGTTATGCTCGTAATAATCTTTCTCAAGTTTTCACGATGATTAGTGATTTCCAAGTCTGGCAACCCTATTGCTTCAATTACATAGAATCGTGAACATCCAGCTTTGTCTTTCCAGAAAATAGACAAGAAATGAAAACAATCTTGTACAGTTTTCAGCCATTATGGTAGATATCCCCAAAACTGGAGCTTTGTGAGAATTGTTTTGGAACAGGTTAGAACAATGTCTATTGTGGCGTGTATGGTTCTAAATTTACAGTGTGTGCACAACAGGAGTGTGTGCAATCTGGTCTTGAAATTTAATGGTGTCCTTCTATAGAAAGAATTGGTGCCAAGCTTGAGGCAGTGCTTAACCTCTGGTAACCCCCTCAGCCAAAATGGAAGATCCTATTGAAGCTGCTAGCTTTATACATATGCTATGCATCTCTGATACCGCAAATTGCACATCATCATGGACAGAAAAATCGGGCTAAAACTGCTCTGCTAAGCGCTATATTGTACTCTTTTTCTATTTTAGGCTTCATACAAACCCAATATTTATGGTTTGTAATGTATCTCTAATTTTCTACTTCCCAATGATGTTCTCCATATGTAGTTCGTTTCATCTAGCCATTTTTGCCATCTAAGGGTATTTTTCTACCTTAGATTTCTAGTTTCTGTTACGAAAACATACTATTTTACATTGATGCACAATTATTTTGACAGAAATATTTCGTTAGTTTCCTACTTTATATCCATTAGGACTGTGAAACTAAAATTATCTCAATTGTATGCATTAATGAAGTTATGACGGAGAGAGTGTTTGCATGGAAAACGGTTGAGCATACTCAGATCTGTAAGTATAGCTACATATGTTATGTGATTTTACCAACTGCGCAACTATGAAGCCTTTTCGTTTATCGAGTTTGGAGCACAATACGCTTTTTACCCTTAGCGTCTACTCCACCATAGTTTGTTTCTTCTTGCCAGAAAGATCATAAAGGGAGAACCGTTAGTTAGTTGGCAGGTGAATCACCAAGGGGTCTTCACTTGTAGGATTTTGACAAGGAACATCTTAGTCCCCACCCTAGGGAGGGTTAGCTATTTAATAATGAAGAGTTTTCAAGGTACGTTCATGTTAACGGATTTAGAGGCCAGCATATCAATTAATGTGCTTGTGTTTGTATGTGAGTATGTTATATATGTAGTGAGCGCTAAATTAAATGATTTCATAAAGAGCATATTCCACTAGAATTTGATTTTGCTATTTTGTAGAAACTATTCATACAGATCCGAAGGTGGTGATGTTGACGTGGAAGTTGCTAGTTTGGAAGGGGAATGGTTGAAGATGCTACTCCTGTGGAGGCTTGATCTCTTAAAATTTTGGAAGATGGAGGTGGTTGCTTATACATATGATGATCATGGAAGTTGCTGGTTTTGGAAGAGGAATGATTAAAGATGCTTGTCTAGTGGTGATTTTCCTCTTGAAACTATGAAAGATGTAGATGATTTCTCATATGGTGATAGGCAGAATGTAAAGGAGATGTAGTAGATTATAAGAAGAGTAATGAGATGATTGTTGAGGAGATATTCTTTGGTGATTAGAAACACGAACAACATGGCTAGCATAACCTAGATTTTGTCCTCCAATCAATATTTAGTCTGCCAAATTATTTGTCAGTCACAGTAGAATACTATGGTCGAAATAAAGTGCGTATGCGTATCCCAGGTAATACCTAATTTCTTCTTCATTCTGATACCCTACCATGTTATTCAACTGCACAACACAGTTGGTCCATACCAAGTGTTAGTTTAGTATATGTGGAATCCTGGGTATTGCTTTTTTATTCTCAACAGTTCTTACAGCATTAGGTTAGAAAGATTAAGAGCGATGGTCTTTAGAAGCATTCGGTTCACCTTTTTTTTAACCCTTTTATCGTATTGATGTCATTGATGTCGCAGGCACAACTGGCTAATTATAATCAGCTAGTGGATCATTATTCATCGAAGCATCCTAAAGAGTCCGTGCCTGCACCTCCAGCAGGGACTTCATAATCTCTCTTTATGGGGAAGAAAGGCTGCATATGCACCGCTGTAAGTATCACATATGTTACTCTGGAATTATGTAAGATCATGCTGGATCTTCTCTTCATTCTACCTGTAAGCTACATACAACCAGCAGCTGATGATGAAATCATAACTGTGATGAATAATAAACCCAAACCAACAAGTAGATATGCTCATGACGTTGCGTATCATTTGTTCACATTCATTTGCAGGCTGGAGTCCAATTGGGATTTGTTTCTTCACATGCTGTGTAATTGTTTCTAAGATCGGATGTATTGGGACCATGTAATGTAGATGAAGGTTTGGAGTTATTTCTTCATTGGATTGTATATGTTGGTTTCTGTAGATTTCATATACTAGTTAGATACAGCGGTGCTCTGACGAGGAAATGATCATGGAGCACAAGAGATGGTAGTGAACAGGGGCTCCGTATCCTTGCATAAATCTATTTGGTGAAATCTAAATTCTGATAGGTAAGAAGAGAGCATTAAGTATCCAATCCATGAGATTTTGAAGTACCTTGAGCATGAATGAACTCAACTTGAGGCACATTAGAAATTCTGCGATTGTGAGTGTCATTGGCGCGTCATTGCCATAGATTTCATGCAATTATTCATTCTGCTATGGATTTTGAGTCATGTATATGCGAGGGAGGCTTTACACATTGTGCTTCTTGCAATTGACGCAGTTTCGACGTGATATCTTCCAACGGAAATCGTGAAATACGAACAAGCCCAGAGACATGATCAGGGGATGCATGTGTATGTTATACCTTTGTGAAGAACGCCCACGTTCTAGGCTGTGTCTTGCTTAAGTACATGGATAGGTTAGATGTTCCAGTCACTAGGGTTATTATGGTTAGGCAAGCTTCCATTTCAAATGAAGCTGGTTAAACCCATTGCTTAGGGTTTGCGGTTGATTCGGGTTGATTAGCGTTAGGCAAAGCTTCCATGTCCATATGAAGTTGGTTGGTTTGGTTTAATCCCATGGTTAGGGTTTAGTGTTGATTAGGGGTTTCAGGCAAGGTTTAGGGTTAGGGCATTTTGTTAGGGTTAGGCAAGCTTCCACGCTAGATGAAGGTTGGTCATCGCATGGTTCTTAGGGTTTTGAGGTTGATTAGGGTTTCAGGCAAGGTTTAGGGATAGGGGAATCTATTAGGGTTAGGCAAGCTTCCACGTTAGACGAAGGTTGGTCATCCCATGGTTCTTAGGGTTTTGAGGTTGATTAGGGTTTCAGGCGAATTTGTTAGGGTTAGGCAAGCTTCCATTGTTAGAAGAAGGTTGGTCATCCCATGGCTCTTAGGGTTTCGAGGTTGATTAGGGTTTGCGGCAAGGTTTAGGGTGAGGCAAAGCTTCCATGTCCATATGAAGTTGGCCGGTCTGGTTTGATCCCAGGAATGGTTAGGGTTTAGCGTTTACCAAGCAAAGGTTTTAGGGTTAGGGAAATCGTTAGGGTCTGGTTTAATCCCGTGCATGGTTAGGGTTAGGGTTTTGAGGTTGATGAGGGTTTTAGGGAAGGTTTTAGGGTTAGGGTTGGGTTAGGGTTAGGGCAAGCTTTTCCATGTGAAGAGGACAAAACAAACAGGGCCCGGTGTTTTGTCCGGACAGGTGTGAAACGGAGGGATCTAGGGTTTTTTGAAACCCCAAGAAGAACTACATTTCTTCTTCTTCTTCTTTTCTTCTTCTTCTTCTTCGTCTACTTCATTTCTTCTTCTTCATTTCTTCTTCATCTTCTTCTTCGTCTTCCTTCTTCGTCTTCTCCGAGCTCGGACTCTGCGACGGCTATGGCGGAAACCCTAACCCTGCGCGCGACCCTCAAGGGCCACAGCGACTGGGTGACCTCCATCGCCTGCCCCATCGTGGACACGGACATGATCGTCTCCGCGTCGCGCGACAAGTCGCTCGTCGTCTGGACCCTCACCCGCGACGAGGCCTACGGCTTCACCAAGCGCCGCCTCACCGGCCATGGCCACTTCGTGCAGGACGTCGTCATCTCCTCCGACGGCCAGTTCGCGCTCTCCGGCAGCTGGGACGGGGAGCTCCGCCTCTGGGACCTCAACTCCGGCGCCACCACGCGCCGCTTCGTCGGCCATTCCAAGGACGTCCTCAGCGTCGCCTTCTCCGCGGACAATCGCCAGATCGTCTCCGCCTCCCGGGATCGCTCCATCAAGCTCTGGAACACGCTCGGCGAGTGCAAGTACACGATCCAGGACGGAGATGCGCACACCGGCTGGGTCTCCTGCGTCAGGTTCTCCCCCGCCACGGCGAATCCGATCATCGTCTCCGGATCTTGGGACAGATCCGTGAAGGTCTGGAACCTGACGAACTGCAAGCTCCGCACCAATCTCGTCGGGCACACCGGCTATGTCAACAGCGTGACCGTCTCTCCCGACGGCTCCCTCTGCGCCAGCGGCGGGAAGGACGGCGTTGCCATGCTGTGGGACCTCGCCGAGGGCAAACGCCTCTACTCGCTCGACGCCGGGAACGTGATCCACTCGCTTTGCTTCAGCCCCAACAGGTACTGGCTGTGTGCGGCGACCGAGTCTTGCATCAAGATCTGGGACTTGGAGAGCAAGAGCGTGGTTGAGGAACTACGGCCGGAATTCACCAGCGTTGGAAAGCGCTCTCAGGTAATGATATCGTAGCGTGATTCCTTCACTCCACGTATCTGCAATCTCTGATTGTATGGACGACATATCATTCCAGTTTCCATAGAGATGTTTGTCCACTGTGGTTTTCATACATCTCTTTGTATATCTTTGCCATGTGCTGTTTATCTGTACCCAATAGCTGCGTCTTTGAGCCCAAAAACGTGATTTCTCAGCACAAATCCAGCTGTTTTAAATCGAAATCAGAGTGCTGCAATACCACCAAAGTCTGCATTTTTATCCTAAAATCGTGTGTTCATTTATCACAAATCCAACTGCTTTAGAATCGAAATCAGAGTTGGCTTACCGAAGACCTCTAGGTAGAGTTTCTTCGTTTGTCAGCCTCTTGACTGTGTGTACTTGTCTGCATTTTCTTCTATTGATGAGCAGCATGATCCGCTGATTGATTTCTTCAATTCTGACCCATCCTTCTGCTTTGTTGTCCACCTTCGCAGGTTCCATATTGCGTGAGCTTGAACTGGAGTGCAGATGGGAACACTTTGTTTTCCGGGTACACTGATGGTGCCATCAGGGTCTGGGTTGTTGGTAGAATTTGAGACGGAAAGCCTTCTATTTATTAGTTTATAACTAGTTTGTTCCTCTTTTATCCGCTGAGGATGTTTCTTTCCAGAGTTTGTTTTGCCCCCCTCCATGCTAAAATTGGATGAAGAAAAAGAAAGAACTTCTGTTTTTTGTTTGAATTTGAGATTTGTATTGTTGTAATTTTTGAGATCTAATAGAGCAGAAGCTTAACCGTGAATACAAGTCTGGGTTTTTTCCTCTGAGATCTTCCAAGGCTTACAAGTTACAAGGAGTTCCGAGATCTTCTTATAATAGAGTATTACTTTGTAGTCTATCAAATTGGGTTTTTTTTGTCTGAACGGAACGTATATTTCACTTCTGAGATTTTATAGGGCAGAAACTAAACTTAAAGATCCAAGTTGGGTTTCCTGTTGATATCAAATCAAGAACCCTGGTTATGTAGCATGTTAAAAAATGTTCCTATCTGTTGATATCAAGAACTCTAAACCCAGACCATTGGTACGGAGCATCTCAATGGCCCTTCTGCTGGTACTGACTGAAGCTAGTTTACAAGTTTACTTGTGACGTACTTAATATCTACACATACCAGGAAGATTTTGTTTTGCGCTATTTCTTGACGAGGTAGCAAGCTTTCAATGTTACACTGATCCTCGTTATCCTCATGGAATAAATTCCGCAGCCAGTGAAGTGGCAGGATGATGCTGTCTGTGCAGGTTACATTTAAAAATATATGATTAACATCTTGAACAGAAAGGGTGCAATGGTATCGGCAGTAAGAAAGACTTATCTATTATTATCCGAGAGGATGATTAGTCTTTCACATAAAGGAAGTCTTGTTTTCATTGCTTCACCATTGAACCTGGCCAACCAGTGAAGAACCTGCTACTTTGCTTGATTATTGAAAATGTGTAAGAGTCTGGAAAGAAAGAGACTAACTTTCCTCCATTAACACGAGAGCCACACCATATACCATGAGACTACATTCTTCAGCGCAGGCACTAATGTACAAGAAGAACCTTGCCACCTCTTCCACTCTTTTGGGACTCGATGATGGCCTGCTTCACATCACTCAAAGCAAATTTCTGACCCACCAATGGGGAAAGTATCTTCTTTTCAATCAGCTCGGGCATATCTTTCAAGAGGCTTTGTTTCTTTGATTTATCACCCAAAAATTGTGTCAAACCCCAGAATGTAACATTAACTTTCCTTCTCAAGTCAGAAGCACTGATGGCAACATCAGGTGACAACGTTGTTCCATACACATACACATCGCCAAAATCTCGTACGCATGCTGCTGCAACCTGGTAAGGCACAAATATTTACACCACCCAACAAGGCAAAGCATACACAGATATTGAAGTGAGAGATTAAACAGACCATATAAGTTAGAGAGAGAGCCTAACCTTGGTAGAATTCCCAGACAGCATATCAATGGCTGCATATGCTCCCTTCCCTTGTGTTATCTCAAAGACTCTGGTTGCAATATCTGCTATAACAAAAACAATACATTTCTTCTGATTTATCCTCGAAGGATGAGGACTAAGTAAAGAGATCCAATGTTCACAACAAAAATAAAAAACACCGTTCCTACTGAGGCATGCTTTATAGGTTAGATGCCCCCAGTTATCCGGTAGAAAGAATAGCATCCATCAGTTAGATGAGGAGCAAGAACATCTACTCACGGTCTTAGCATGGAGACAGCACATTTGAACCATCACTTTCGTGCCCCATCTACCCATAAACAGGAGAGTTCCTAAGGTTAGAGAGGGTAGGTTCCTCCTGACGTATACTTATACCGAAAAGACAATATAAAATCTCTTCTTAATTATTAATTTCACACCCCTGAACTAAATTGGGTCATAATCTTCTTCTAAGCTTTTCCGTAGCTCTATAAATGGCAATCCAGGGCTTGGATTCTATTTGAGTTCTACCATTTATATATTCTCACCCCGATTAGCAGTCTACAGTAAATGTTTCTCCATTTCGATCCCCCCACCTTTGATTAACTTGAGTTTAGTCCACATCACCCAGATCATTATCCGCACTAAAATCCTTTCAACTCAATCCTTGGACCCTATCACATTCCATCAGCCAACTTTCAGACTCGAGTATACCTGACATGCCATTTTGTCTCTGCACAGCTAATTTTTATTGTAGCCTAAAACACTATTTCTGGGTCAATAGTATCATTTGCTCTCAAGTTTGTTGCACAAGAAGTTAATTTTGCATAACCTCCTGTCTCGCATTGTCTGAAACAGTCTCACCTCCTCGAAGTCCATCTGTTAATAGTCCACAACAATTCGCAATCAAGGTATCTCTAATTCTTTGGACTTGATCTGCTTTTGTTGACTCGGATTTATGATTACCTGGGATGCACATGTATCCAGGGTGTCCTACATCAGCGAGAATTCTTCCAAACTCCTCTCTATCATTCATCTCGGTTATACCCCGTTTCAAGCAGTGGAGATATCTGAAGCTCAAATTTTATCTCACCATTATCTCCTCATTCAATCTAATTTTCATGTGCACTTCTCATCCAAGTTTCCCACTTCAAGTAAGCAGTAAATTTGGCAATCATATCTGCTAACAATGAAGTGACCATTTGACATCTGATTGTACTTCATAACATGATGACATCAGAATTCAAAGCTTTATACTGTTGCTTTCTATTTAAACTCTATTTAAGCTACTGCTTTCTACTTTCATATTCACAATACCCAAGTAATAATATAAAACTTGTGATAGGTTTCCAATATCTGATATGCCGTTCTATATATTCAATACTACCAAGAAACGTATTCAGAATGTTTTTCCCACACATACAATATCATTTTCTGAAATGCATCCATGTTTAAGAGGATAGGTATGATGCAAACCTTCATTTGCACTGTTTATAATCTCATCTGCACCTAATTCATCAAGTTCTTTTCTCCATTCCTCCCTGCGTATGACATTAATTGTTTTGATTCCCCGATGCTTTCCTAATTGAATCACAAGCCTGTAGAATATGTAAGCATAGAGTGAATATTCTATCCAAAACAAAGGATGTGCAAAATCGCCTTAATTGAACCTGAACATATATATCACTTTTATTGATTATCCTCACAGTCACACCTGCCTATAACAGAAGCACCAGTGGTCTGCAGAAGAAATTCTCCCTTGGGGATTGCTAGATCCCATAGTAATCCATAAACAGTCCATGGATTGATCACAAATAGGCTTGCAGATTCGTTACCTATACTTTCAGGAAGAGAAACTAAGTCTTCCTCTGCCACTTCAATAAAGTCTTGCCAAGCACCTTGTCCTTTGCGAACTAGGTAATTCCAATAAATGACTGGTACAACTCTTTGACCTTTCTGAAATGATAATACACCTTCGCCGACCTGAAAACAACTGCAAACTAAATAATAATAGTATGTCATGAAAGTTTCTATTCTATTCCTAACACTCTTCAAAACTTTTTCATCTTAACGCACAGAACAATAGTTCACAACCCCAAATTTTACATTAATTGCTACATATCCCAAATTGTATAGCAATTGGTGAAAACCTAGACTGAAAGCAAGGTGATGCCTTTTCCAAATAAGGCGTGTTACTGGTACCGGTTTAGGCCAGTATCAAATAATACAATCTTCTCTTGCATTGTCACTTCAGTTTTTTCTTCTTGCATTGTTGCCTTAGCTTGGTGGCCATAATTTTTTTGTCCTATCTTATCTCTATAGGTCAACAGTTGTTTCAGCTTACGATACTACTTCATATGGAATCACATTTGTACGTAATTCATCCAAGAACACTTTCTCCCCGACACCCCATATCTGATCGACTGCATACAGCCTAGAATGTCATTATTTAATTGTGATTTCAGTCATAAGCACGGTTTTCTCAAGTTTTCATCTTATAAAAAACAGGCGATCATACATGAACAAGGTCGGATTACACATATCATCATCAAATTTATGCATGCTTTTGCATGAGTGTAAAACTAGATCAATGAAAATATCTGATGGAGGATGCCAATGTCTTTTTGAACCTACTCTATTTATGTGAATTTAATATACCTCACAAGGTCTCGCCTTGGAATCTACTTCAAGCTACATCAATCAATCATGCAGAAACGTATTAGTATAACTGTCGAAGAAAGATTGGCAAATAAATGAAGTCCAAAATACACTCTGCTGCGTTCTTCTGGATATGCCTCTCTTGTGTCTATCAGACCTTGTACCAAAAATCCCAGTTTTTCACCTACTTCACATTAGTTCAATCAGATTCATTTAAGAACGAATTTTATGTTTAGATCGGATTCATTTAAACACGCAATGCTGATAACATAGACATAGAGAGATTCATCATGAATCTTTCCATGTTTGATGGAGTTCCAATTAACACCTTAAAACACCAATGGACATAGGACATGTCTCTGCCAATGCGGCACAGGAAATCAAGTAAAATAACAAGGCTAAAAGACCTCGTGGATAATGCCGACTCCTTCTGAGCCAGGAATGGCTCCACCAGAGTCCATGAACGAAGACAGCCTGGATTCCTTGATGAAAGCTATGTCGACAGGATTAACGACACTGATGATCATCCGAACGATGACGTGGTGCGGCGACGGTGCTGGAACAGGCCTGTGCAGAAGCTCCAGCGCGTCTTCAGGTCTGTCCGTCTCGCCGAGAAAGAACCTCTTCTGCAGCACAGCTCTCCCCGACAGCTCCATGACTTCTTCTTCTTCTTCTTCTTCTTCTTCTTCTTCTGTTCTTCTTCTTCTTCTTCTTCTTCTTCAACATCCAAAATGCAGTCATTAGAAGTTGATTAGCAATTCAACACTTGTTTATTAGGCCAGTTAATTAAGGTGATTAGCAATTCAGCACTTGTTTAAAGGAAAGTTAATTATGCTGATTAGAGTTCGGCCTTGCTCGAGGAGAGTTGATTAAGCTTATGTGGAATTTCAAAACTCGCTCGAGGAGAGTTAATTAAGCTGACTGATGACAATTTAGAGCCTATTCGTGGAGAGTTAATTCAGAGCTGATTCAACTTCGGCGCCGGTTCGAGGTAGAGAGTCGATTAAGTTGATCTCGGAGCTTCGTTCGAGATCCAATCTCGACGAGAAATTTATAAAGGGTGCCTGCCCAATGCTCGATCCGAATGCTAGGATCGATGGAACGCTTCAATGTTTTTAAACTTGGATTAGTGAAATGAGCCAAAGCAGAAGCACAAAACCGAAGCATGGAACCAGCTCAATTCGAAACCCAGTAGAAATCTTCAAAACCTTGTGACAAGACTTACTTGGCAGGAAGCTCGACTATGACCAAACCGAGCCTAAAAGGGCCGACGTTATCTGAGTTGGGCCTAACCAAACAAGGAAGCCAAGAAGTGGGCAGATGGGACACAAAAACCGAACCTAAAACTCAAGGTAAACTGCGCCAAACCAAACCTATTTACTCAACTCGTAGGCCGAGGCAAACCGAACCCGAACGCTGAAGGCAAACCAGTAACCAATGTCAAAGCAACCCAACGAGCTATTTACTTGCCAAGGCAAAACCGAACCTGAATGCTGAAGGCAAACCACTAAAGCCCAAACCTAAACGCCGAGGCAAACCCGAACCTGAGGAGGGAACCTATGTTACTCGACTTGCAGGCCGAGGCAGAACCGAAACCTGAACGCGGAAGACAAACCAACGCGAAAGCCCGAGCCTGAACGTGGGGGCAAACTAGCGAAGCCCGGACCTGAATCGCTAAGACAAGCCAACGGGGAACCCGAACCTGAATTGCGAAGGCAAACCATTGGAATAGTCCGAACCTGAAGGCCGCAGAGGCAGATCGAACCTGAATTGGGAAGGCAAATCGATGAAGCCCGGACCTAAACGCTAAGCCAAAACCAAAGCAGCCCCGAATCTGAAGGCCACCGAGGCAAACCGAACCTGGATTGGAAGGCAAACCAATGAAGCCCGAACCTAAACGCTAAGCCAAAACCAAAGCAGCCTCGAACCTAAACGCTAAGCCAAAACCAAAGCAGACCCGAACCTAAACGCCAAGCCAAAACCAAAGCAGCCCCGAACCTGAAGGCCACCGAGGCAAACCTGAATTGGGAAGGCAAACCGATGAAGCCCGAACCTAAACGCTAAGCCAAAAGCAAAGCAAACCCGAACTTGAATGCTTCCCGAACTTGAATTGGGAAGGCAAACCGATGAAGCCCGAACCTAAACGCTAAGCCAAAACCAAAGCAGCCCCGAACCTGAATGCTTCCCGAGCCTGAATTGGGAAGGCAAACCGATGAAGCCCGAACCTAAACGCTAAGCCAAAACCAAAGCAGATCCGAACCTAAACGCTAAGCCAAAACCAAAGCAGACCCGAACCTAAACGCCAAGCCAAAACCAAAGCAGCCCCGAACTTGAAGGCCACCGAGGCAAACCGAACCTAAATGCTTCCTGAACCTGAATTGGGAAGGCAAACCGATGAAGCCCAGACCTAAACGCTAAGCCAAAACCAAAGCAGCCCCGAACCTGAATGCTTCCCGAGCTTGAATTGGGGATGAAGCCTGAACCTAAACGCTAAGACAAAACCAAAGCAGACCCGAACCTAAACGCTAAGCCAAAACCAAAGCAGATCCGAACCTGAATGCTTCCCGAACTTGAATTGGGAAGCCAAACCGATGAAGCCCGAACCTAAACGCTAAGCCAAAACCAAAGCAGACCCGAATCTGAAGGCAAACCGAACCTGAATGCTTCCCGAATTACCGAACCTAACCGAATTACCGAACCTGAATGAATTACCGAACCTGAACGAATTACCGAACTTAACCGAATTACCGAACCTAACCGAATTACCGAACCTGAACGAATTACCGAACCTAACCGAATTACCGAACTTAACCGAATTACCGAACCTAACCGAATTACCGAACCTAACCGAGTTACCGAACTTTACCTCTCTCTTTCTCTCTCTCTCTCTCTCTCTCTCTCTCTCTCTCTCTCTCT
>JBBBWG010028677.1:12399-24294 GCA_037176905.1 Azolla pinnata
GGGGGTTTATCCCTGTCGCGCAGACTCTTCCCTGTTTTCGTGGATGCAGAACTGCCATGGCTTTTCTGTGCTGTGCTTCTCTTCTCCCTCTGATCGTGATCGTCTCGCCCGCAGAGAGATGATCCTGCTTCCCTGCTCCCTGGCGTCTCCATGGGAATGAATCGCAGCTTTTTCCATGGATGCCAAGCTTTCCATGGGCTTCTTCTTCTTCTTCCCCTTGCCGCCTTCCGCCCCGCCTTCCATCTCCGGCGCTGCTGCGCAGTCCCCACCGCATCCTCCGTTCGCTTGCGGCGTACGTGCTCCAGCGCCGCTTCGGCGCGATGCGACCGCCTCCTCCCCCCGATCCGATGCCGGCTTTTGCGCCTCTTGGTTTGATGAACAGCAGCTGCAGGATTGCCGTGGCAAAGATGCAGATAGACATGGTCATGTTGAGAATGGTGCATTCTCTAGGCTTGATGGGGAAATCCATGGCGAAGATGCAGATAACAATCGTATGCAGGGTCGTGGCGAGGCTCATGCCTTCACGAGACTCCATGGATGTGCCTCCCGGCAAGGTGAGGAGCAGCAGGAAAGCCGTGGCAAAGATGCAGGTGAGTGTGGTATGCAGGGCCATGGAGAGACGCACGATGCATTCGCAAGACTTGATGATGGATATGCCTCTTGCCTAGGTCAGGAACAGCAGGATTGCCATGGCAAAGATGCAGGTGAATGTGGTATGCTGGGCCATGGCGAGATGCATGATGCATTCACAAGACTGGATGATGGATATGCCTCCGAGCGAGTCAAGAGCAGCTCTCAACTCCCTTCCATCGACGCTCTTCTTCACATCTTGGCAGAGCAAAGGAAGAAGAAGGAGGACCTGAAGCAGAGATGCATCTATTCCGATCTATGCAGCCATGGCCTCGAAACGCATCCGGTTCTCGCAAACTACCTTGTTCCGGTTCTAGTCGAATGCGGAAGTGCTGCCATGGCTCAGCAGCTCTTCGAGAAGCTCATCGAATGCGAAAATGCTGCCAAGGAACATGCTTGGACGTACATGATCCGCAGCTATGTCGAATGCGGTCGGCCTCAGCTCGCGCTCGACTGTTTCGCCAAGATGATGCAGGAGGCTCAAGTGCACCCTAGCATGCACACGTTCGTGTACGCCTGCAAAGCTTGCGAAAGCTTGAGGGATGTCGAGAGCGGAAGGATCTTGCACATCGAAGTCGCGAAACGGGGCCACGAGGCAGATCCTTTCATCAGTAACTGCATGATGTACATGTACATCAAGTGTGGATCCATTCCAGATGCTGAGAGGGCTTTTGACCAGTTAGTGGTTCAAGATGTGATCGCGGTGACGGCCATGATGGCAGGCTATGTCGAATGTGGTATGAGCGAAGAGGCACTTGAGTTCTGGGGCCGGATTCAGGAAGAGGACGCTGTGGTGCCCGATTCGGTTATGTTTCTTTGCTGCTTGAGAGCTTGTGGTAGCTTGGGAGATGTAAGGAAAGGGCGAGAAATACACACAGAGATCATTCTCGAGGGGCTCGAAAGCAGCTCTGCTGTTACCAACACTCTCATAGACATGTATCTGAAGTGTGGATTGCTCAAAGAAGCCCAGGAGCTCTCTGATGAGCACATGGACAGGGATCTGGTCACCTGGACCTCCCTCATCACAGGATACGCCGAAAACGGCTTCCACGAGAAAGCTGTGGAATGTTTCGCAGAGGCACAATTGTCGGGTGTAGTCCCAGATGCGATCATGTATGCCTGCTGCCTCAAAGCCTGTTGCAGCATGGGGGCCATGGAGAAGGGCATGGAGCTGCATCAAGAAGTTGTGGAGAAGGGGTTTTCGACAGATCAGATCGTCGGGAACATGCTGGTGGATATGTACTCCAAATCCAACATGCTCGACGATGCGGTGGAGGTCTTCAGAAGGCTACCGAGGCGAGATGTGGTATCGTGGACTGCACTCATTGGTGGGTATGCCGAACATGGCTTCCACGAACATGTGCGCAAGCATCTGATGCAGATGAAACTCGAAGGGTGTTGTCCGAATGTTGCCACATACGTCTGTTGCGTCAAAGGAGCAGGCCATGTCGAAACCCTCAGCTGTTGGGGCCTCGAATTACATGCCCAGATCGTCAAAGAAGGCTTCGAGAAAGACATGGTAATGAACAGCGCTCTCGTGGATATGTACGCTCAGCATGGCTCCTTCTTCGAAGCCGAGGCGGTGCTGAAGAGTCTGCGTTTGCAGAATGTATTCTCGTGGAGCGCATTGATCGCTGGATATGCTGAGAATGGAGCTACTGAAGCAGCGTTGAGATGCATGCAGGAAATGGAACAAGCAGGGATCTCTCCATGTGCTATAACACTTATCAGCTGCCTCAAAGCATGCAGTGGTAACATAGCAGATTTAGAAAGCGGTCACCAAATCCATACCACGATTGTGTTAAAGGGATTAGACAGAGATGTGGCCCTTAGCAATGCTTTGATAGGTATGTATGTAAAATGCGAGTCCTTGGCATCATCTTCAGCAGTTTTCAACAGTATGGTGTTCCGGGATGTCATCTCTTGGACTACACTCATGGTAGCATACACAGAAAATGGGCTTAAGGATGAAGCCGCCGATTGCCTTCGACAAATGCAGGTGGAGCAGATCTTACCAGACAGCATGTCATGGAATACTCTCATCGAATCGCTTGCAATCCATGGAGACAGCGATAATGCGGAGGCCCTTTCGCTTTACATGTGCATGCAAGAGCAAGGGTTTCTGCCAGGCTCTATGACCTTTGCAAACCTTCTCCAGGCATGCGGCAATACAGCAGCTTTCGGAGCTGGGAAGAGGATCCATGCCCAACTACAGGCACAGAGAGGTCTCCGGAATGGAGATGAACTTCTCTGCACAGTTCTGATCGACATGTATGGGAAATGTGGAAGCATGGTCGACGCTCAGAAAGTCTTTGATGCAATGAAGAATTCGAGCCTAGTTCAATGGAATGCGTTGATCACAGGATATGCTCATCAAGGCCAGATCGATCGCACCTTCCACTGTCTTCATGAAATGTTGTCGAAAGGTGTGCAGCCTGACGAAGTCACATTTGTAAACATCCTCTTCACATGCAGCCATGGTGGCCTTGTCGAAAGGGGCCAACTGTACTTCAGGGCCATGATCACTGAGTATGGCATCGATCCCACCATTAGACATCTGGGCTGCATTGTCGACCTTCTTGGCCGCGTAGGCCAACTCGATGAGGCCGTCTTTGTGTTAGATAAGGTGGAGGAACCAGATCTCGTGGCTTGGAACAGCGTCTTAGGTGCTTCTCAGAAACTTGGTAATGTACAAATCGGTGAACAGGCTTTCGAGTCAACGCTGCAGCTGAATGAGCAGGATCCGACATCATTCATCATGATGTCAAACATGTATGCCAATTTTGCCTTCTGACTATACCTCTTGAGTAGGTTCACTGTTGACAGAACTCAGTCCTAGCACGGGATAAGAATGTGTGGTAATCATATGGTGGTGTAGAATGTCAAATATACAACAGCATGATTTTTCTGCTTGCTTACGGGAAGCAAGCTTTCATTGGCCAAAACTGTACATAACAAGTGAGCCAGTATTGATTGGAGAAAGCTTGCAACTCAGGGAGAAGTTGGTGAAGTGTTCTTGATATGAAAAACTGCTGGAAGCGGTAGTACTTCCACAATTGTGAAATAATGCTGGCATCAGTCATACTTCCAAACTTGCTATACATGTCAGAAAGAGCCGTTTCCATACGAGCAATTCTTCTGTACATTGATCTCCTTTGATGAAAGAGCAACAGGATTTGTTGTCAAAAGGATTCTCTTGGATGCTGAACATGATCCAAGTGTGTACCATATCCTGCAAGCTTTGGTTATTTATGTATGAAAGTGGAAAACAGTGAACCTTTGATGGAAGATCAACAGCATTTGCTGTCCAAAGGATTCTCTTGGATGCTGAACACGATCAAAGCGTGTACTATATATATCCTGCAAATATTGTTTATTCATGCATGAAAGTCGAACCCAGTGAAGTGTTCTTAATTTGAAACGAGGTAGTACTTCCACACTTGCCATATACATTGTGAAATAATGCTGGCATCAGCAATTCTTTTGTACATGGATCTCATTTGATAAAAGAGCGACAGGATTTGTTGTCAGAAGGATTCTCTTGAATGCTGAACATGATCAACATGTGTATTATATCCTGCAAAACCTTGGTTATTTATGTACAGAAATGGAAATCAGTGAAGTGTTCTTGATATGAAATGATGGTGGAAGCGGTAGGACTTCCACACTTGCTATACACATTGTGAAATGTGAAAGAATGCTGGCATCAGCCATATACTTCCATACTTGCTATGTACACATGTCAGAAAGAGCCGTTTCCATGAGCAATTCTTCTGCACATTGATTCCCCTTTTGATGTAAGAGCAACAGGATTTGTTGTCCAAAAGGATTCTCTTTGGATGCTGAACATGATCGAAGTGTGTACAATATAGTATACCCTGCAAACCTTGGTTATTTATGTATGAAAGTGGAAATCAGAGAAGACATGAATGACATCAAAGTATATCCACAATTCCACTCTAAATTTCTATTCGTTCAGTACATTGAATAGCGAGGTCGACATCCCCCCACTTTTGGCAGCCGCTCAAAACAGCACTCCATGTGACCAAATCCGGCTTTATTCGGAGCTTCTCCAGCATTGCTACGGCTTCGTTGAGTTGGCCTGCCCGGCCAAGAAGATCAACCATGCAGCTGTGATGCTTTGCAGTCAGAATCATATCATATTCTTGTATCATTGCCTTATAGAATCCTCGACCTTGCTCAACTAGACCTCCATGGCTGCATGCATTGAGAACACTGAGAAATGTCACCTCATCTGGCTCTGCTCCTTCCTCTATCATTCTCTCGAGCATATAACAGACGCGTTCGGTGCTCCCCCGGCGTGCGTAACCTGTGATTAATGCCGTCCATGTAAGAAAATCCTTTACGGGAGTTGCATCGAAGATTCGCTGAGCATCAGCCATGCTTCCGCACTTGCTATACATGTCGATTAGAGCTGTTTCCATGAGCGGTTTGCGACATTTATCCCCATTCGTATCACGGATTTGAGCATGAACCCTTCTTCCGTTATCAAACGACGGTGTGTTACCGCATGCTTCCAGAAGAATAGCAAAAGTCGCTCTATTCGGAAGCAGACCTTGCTCCTGCATTTGTGCAAAAAGTACATGGAACTCTCCGTTCTCTCTCCTCGCTGAGAATGCGGAGATCAAGGAGTTCCAGGAGATTGCATCTTGGACTGCCAAACCATCGAATACTTGTTCTACTTCCGCAAATAAACCGAGCTTTCCGTACATGTCTATTATTGTATTTCTTGCAAGGTTATCAGCATCGAATCCCAGTTTGATGACTTCATTGTGTATTGCCATGCCTTCAAACATGGCTCTCATGTTACCACACGTCTTCAAGCAACAAGCGTAAGTGGCCGCATTGGGGTTGATTCCTTCCAGCTGCATTTTCTTCAGACTTCCCAATACTTGTTCGTCCTTGCCACATTCAGAAATCCCTAAGATTAACGTAGTCCACAATACAGCATCATGATCAGGCAGCTCATCAAACACATACTGAGCCTCTTCCAAAAACCCGCATTTTACATACATATCTATTAAGCTGCTACCAGCTAGAGGATGTGATATTATTCCCTGCTTGGTGATTTTAGCATGTATTTCCTGGCCCTTCTCAATGAGGCCCATCATGGAACAGGCTCTCAGGCCACAAAGAAAGGTCACCGCATCTTGAGAATGTCCATCCATTTCCATCCGATCCATGTAGCAAAAACAATCTTCAACAAGTCCATTGTCGAGAAGCCCCGTTATGAACGTGTTCCAAGAGAGTGGATCGTTGAATAAGTGTTTATCAAACACAGTTTGTGCTTCCGTCAAGAAGCCACAATTCATATATGCATCCATCAAACTGTTATCGACCAAAATGTTACTCTCGAAGCCACAATTAATTATGTACATATGCATGTTCAAGACCTTCTCTATCACTCCTAGACTCCCAAATGCTTTCAAGCTGATGACGCATGTAAATGCATCGTAGGGCACACTGCTTTCTTGCATTTCTTCCATACAGGAGAGAACATCATCTACAAGTCCATGATCAGCATATGAAGACATTAGTATATTCCAAGTCACAATGCTTTCTACAGGTTGCATTTCCTCAAAGAAATTTCTTGCTTCAGTGAACAAACCACACCTGCTGAATGCATCCACCAAACTGTTCATCACAAATGTATCTTTCTCATGCCCTCCGATTACAATCTGTACAAGTAATTGCCAAATCATGTCTTCATCTCCTAGAATGCCACAAGCCTTCAAACTGCTAATAAATGTGGTGGTATTCGGTGTTAGACCCTCGGATTGAATTTTTGGGAGGAAACCCAAAGCTTCTTCAGCAAGTCCATGTTCAACATAGGATTCAATGAGTGTATTCCATGAGATGATATCTCGCACGTCTGACATCTCCTCAAATACACCCCGTGCTTCTATAAGACAGTCTAATTTAGCATAGGTGTCAATTAAGATGTTACCAATGTAGCGGTTTCCTTCAAATCCCCGTAGGACAATTTTGCCATGAATTTCCTTGCAAACTTTAATGTCTCCGGAAATACCACAGGCTTTCAAGCCACAAACAAATGCCATGTCATCAAGAAATGTTCCCTCTTGTTCAATTCGATCAAAACAATCAAGCGCAACTTCTCCGAGGTTATTTTCAGTGTATCCAGCCATCAACACAGTCCATGATACCACATCACTTGATGGCAACTTCTGCTGTTCCCTTATTGCTTCAGTGAATGCACCACATTTAGCATACATCTCCACCAAAGAATATCTGACGATAGGATCATGCTCATTCCCTAGTTCAACAATCTCAGCGTGTAGTTTCAAGCCCCTGTCAAGGGCTCTTTCATTACCACATGCCTTCAAGCTGCCCATGAAGGTAACACAATCCGGGGTTAAACCATCTAATTTTAGCCCCTCTAAACATTGTAATGCTTCGTCAAATAATCTATTTTCAACATATCCTGAGATGAGTGCATTCCAGGAGACAACATCACGGATGGGCATTCTGTGAAGCATCTCTTGAGCCTCATCCAGAGAGCCACATTTGGCATACATATCCACCAGTGTGTTTCCCATTATTAGATCAATTTGGAATCCTTTATCATTTGAGATTGTTTCATGTATTTCTCTTGCTTTTACCAACCATTTCACCCTGGCGCATGCTTTCATGACAGCCAGATATGTATGTCTGGTAGGATGTATATATTCTTCCTTTTGCATCAAATCAAACAAGTCTAGGGCACGCATGTATTCACCGCAACCGACATATCCCTGTATCATACTGGTCCATGAAAACTCATTCCGTACATTTAGTTTGTAGAACATTTGTTCAGCCACAGACAAACCTCCAGAATCTACAAATAACGGAACGAGGTGGTTTCCAATAGAAATTTGTGTTTCCAGCCCTTCACTGTGGATGTAGGTATGCAACCGAGAAGCGTATCCTAGGTCTTTCTTCTTCCTGCATTTACGTAAGGTTGCAAGAAGATCTTCTCCTCCCTCTTTTGAAGACATGGGTTCATCCTCCATGCTCGATGTCATCTCCATGCAAGAGTAATGCGGCCCCTGTGGGAGACGGCATGATGTAGGAACTGCCAACATGACTGGATGTTTCTTGTTCCTATCATCAGGTTTCATGCCATTGTTGATGTTCAAGCATTGTGCAGCCATCAAATGTATTGTCTAGTGACTGTTTTTCCTACACTCCTTTCCCTGAGGTCTTTTTGTGTTGGTTCTTTCATGACTTTACTATGCTTAGATGTTCACTTCATTCTTCAAGATTCATACCATCGTTGATGCTCATACACTGTACATCCATTTAGCATGTGTTCCATTTGAAATTTTCCTTCTTTTAGGAAATAAAACATCTGGGTATGGTATGATTGTGCAGCATTGTGACACCTGTTCCAATTGGACAGCACAGGATACCGCATTATGATGACATGCAATATACCAAACAACTACCGTTCCTCATCACCATACATGGCATTCTACATTTGCAGTTTTCATGGTGTTGATCCATCTGAGCGGATTTACGATATCATACATCCCACACTTTCCTCTATTGAGCTGCACATGAACATCTACACACACATTGGAAATATTCGTTTCAGCACTTCAAAAAGCTTGTGACCATACATTTGCCCTTTAATCGTACAACCTGTGATCGTGCTCCAGAGGATAATCTTCCCGAAATTGAGAATCCCAGCAGGGGAAGCATGAAAATAAAAGAAAAAAACAGGGGGGTAGTCCAAGTGTGCGGATATGGTTCTTCTTCTTCCTCTTCTTCTTCTTCTGGTATCGGCATTACACCATGACTTGACAATACCCACATCCTACTTCTGGTATTCCAGTTGTGTGAAACGCTTAGAAAAGCTTTACCTGCAAGAACGAGCCATATCCTTATAAATCACACGGAGAAAAGGTCCCAAAACCGCCGGCGCACAACTTCCATGGAAGCTTTGACTCAAAGACTCCTGGTCTCCACAACAGAAAGCCCGAATTCGGCATCCTCCCTGAGTGGACGGCACATCCTCCAAATGCGTAAGAAGACCGCTTAGACGGGGATGATGCTGATGGTGTTGATGCGATGGTGATGATGCTGGTGGTGAACAAGAAAGATGGTGATGACGATGATGGTGGTGATGGGATGATGACCATGATCATGATGGTGGGGATGGTAGTGATGGTGGTGAAGGCATGATGATCGTGATCGTGATCATGATGATGGGGATGATGATGATGGGGTGACGATCATGATGGTTGTGACAGCGGCGACCATGATGATGATGGTGGTGGTGGTGGTGATGAGATTATGATGGTGATTGTGATGATGGTGGTGGGGATGGTGATGATAGTGATAATGATGATGATGATGATGGGGATGATTAGTATTATTATTATGGTGATGGTGGTTTATATTAATACTGATGATCTCTCCCTCACATACTGTCTCTCTCTCTCTCTCTCTATTCTGTGTATCTCTAGAGTTCTACTATTGTGTTGTGTAGATCGATCACGGACGACATGTTTTACAAGACGTTATGATGATGGTGGAGTTGATGGTAGTGTTGGTGCTGGTGATGATGATGGTGCTTGCGGTGATTATGGTGATGGTGGGGATGATGGTGATGGTGATGATGATGGGGATGATGGTGGTGATGGTGTGATGGTGGTGGTGGTGGTGGTGGTGATGGTGACATCATGATGGTGATGGTTGTGATGGTATGGTGGTGATGGTGAAGAAGATGAAGATGAGGATGACTGTCACGGTGATGATGATGTAGCTTTGAAAAAAATGTCATGTTATTTTAATACAAACATACGTTTACGAAAAAAATGATGATGATGATTGTGATGACAACAATACATTGACAACCTTAATAATCCTTTGCAACGAAGTTAGATTAATTGAGTACTCAGTTAATTGATTAAACTTTCATTTGCAAGGCTATTATCGAAACAATCTTGGTAACTCTAATTTGGGTTTGCAATCAACACGCGTTTGTCTTGACGACAATGATATGCAGGCTTTTGTAATAAGACTTGCTCAAAGAAAATCTACATGCCACAACTTCTTGGGTTTGTCAAAACATTATTGGCTTGGAGACAATCCCTTCATGTGTTCAAACAGCCGTTGAGATTATGGTTTCAAAAATTGGATAACATAAGCCAAACATTGACTTTAGGCTCAAACACCTACTAAATTTGTTCCTAAAAATAACGTTACATGTGGATAGATATCTTCGTAATACACACATGATTTAAGAATTCTCGAAACTATGATTGTCGAATACGGGCATCTAATGGCCGTGTTCACACTGTCCATAAGTGAACGGGTCATATTTCTAATAAGTCGAAAAGACTTCAACCCTAGCTTAGAGATAAATATCAAGCTTGTATGGCCGTCCAAAGGGGGTTGCTCCAACTCTTGTGAATAGAAGTTCTATTCTTGTGCCTATCCCTCTCTCTCACTCTCTCTTGTACCTCTGTCGCCACGTCTCACCGCCTCATATCTGAAACCTCCTCCTTCAGATCTGATCCTCTCTTTGTTCTAATCTACCTCTTGACATCTCCAACGTACTGCTGGAAGTTAGTGCTTTGTTCCGCCTGACGGTCTCACCCAACAATGATGATGTATCATTAAACCTGACTTGAAAAATATGGTATTTGCTTTTTTTAGTGAGCTTTGAGATGTTGAACCTTGTTCCCCAAGTGATACAATTGCGACCAGTTCAGATTGCCTAAATGGCATCACCAACAACTGCAAAACTTGAAAGAAACTTTTGGTTTGCTTGTTTTAAATGCAACAAGTTTCGTTTGTCACGAGATCAAGGCTCAGAGAGAATATGTATCTTCATCCAGTGTTCCATTTTTTTCTACTGCATCTATCCTATATCGAGTTGTTCCACCACCATCTCTAATTCAACTCATCAATGAACCAGAATATGAAAGCTATTTTGGGCTCAAAAGTAATCCCTAATAAATTATACGACCTTGTAAACCGAGTTGGATATACACATGAAGATAAAACATGGGAACTTATTGAGAATATCACCAATACCCTCGAATTGGTACAAGAATCTTATAATTGTTATCCTGATAAACCAAATCATAGTTCATGCATTGTAACTCGTGTAACTCGTCATCAAATGAAAGGATAGTGTTACAGGCACATAACCAAAAGGTTATACGTGAGATTAAACTTGTCATATTCTAACCAAAGTGTCTAGAATTAATGATCACACCATCTTACTTATTTTACAAGCTATTATTATTTTTCACTATACATATATTTACATTGTAATGTATAACTCATAAAAATACAAGTTATTGGCCGATGCATGACTGTCAACTGGCACTCATGCACGAACCCTTGCTAGCTTTAAATACAGAAGTGTAACAATATTGAACCATGTCAGTTCAAAGTTAGCCTTCGGCGTCCTTATATTGGGTAACAAAATATTTTGTCTTCTTATTTTTATCTCATTTTCTTCTTGTGATTCTCCTGTCTGTTGAGTCAACTATTGCCTACGAGTTTTGGCGTGAAAATTTGTATGATGGCTTGTTGTGCGGGTTCCAATTGATTACTAGTCCGAACACCAAACGGGTTGGGTTTTGCCAATTAGCCACATCCCCACCACCAGCGATCAGAAGGGTAAAATTGTTCCGGAGCTATGTTGTTAAAAAATGCGTATTTTATAAACAAAGTATGTTTTAGGATACTGTGACGTATTTTGCACGTTTTTAACGGGTTGGAGCTATCATTTTCTTAAGCCGAATTCATAAATATAACAAACTAGTGGCCACTGTTTTTTTCTTGAAAATGAATCTTAGTCATTTTATTACCTTAGGATTTTATAATTTACTGATGTCAAGAAATGGAATATGGAAAATATTCAGCAATGCGTAGATTTAATTAATTGTGAATCTATAAAACTATTTAATGTCTTGTAACGTATTAAAACCTGTATTCAATATATACTTGACGTATTTAACAACTACATGTTAGAACTTAAAAATACATCTTCTAAATACAGGAAAATTACCAAAAAAATGCCTACTAAAAGTATAAATTGCATATTCATGCCCACCAATACGAGAAATTACGTATTAACACCTAGTTTTAAAAATTAACGTGCGACTACTTGATTAACACCAAATTACTAATTTTGGTTGATCGAATATAGCAAGGAATCGATTAAGATCAATTAGTGGGAAGCAATTAGAAATAAAATCAATACTAGCGAAATTAATTGGGTGC
>JBBBWG010028677.1:27659-39341 GCA_037176905.1 Azolla pinnata
TTATCACCTATTCTATCACATGTAAGTGTATTTGCCAAGTGTGCAACCAAATTGAATTTGGGCCTAAAAGATTTGCACCACAACATTATATGATATTTCATCCTAACTCTGGCAGCTGGACTAGTAAAGAAATGATAAAACTGCCCTGGGATTAGGCTATTATAAAAAATAATATCCAAAGAACTGTTTGGGACTACATGCATGGTACCACATGCAACTGTGAAGCGTAATAGTTGTTCAGCATTTTGATGGATTACACCCAAGTTGTCCACCATCAATCTCTAAACGGGTATGTTTTTATCAATGAGAACTCAGTGCAGGTGGTGAAATTGATCTGGCTGTAATATCTACTCCTCAAACATCTCTAAAAGCGTGGGGGGTGGAAATTGCATATTGAGCACTTACTTTTAGTTCCTGTTGTAGGTGTGCAGTAGTTGGAACTTGGACGACATAGAAGGATGAAGTAATTTTTTGACTGATATCTGCCCTTGTAGGTTAGTTCCTGATGTCTGAGAAGCTCTTAATTGGAACAGTCTCAGAAACCTTGGTTTGGGTTCTCATAAGCTTACAAAGGTGTGCTGGTCCCAAAAGAGGGTTAGCATCCTTGTCTCTATTATCATAATAAGTTGAGCTTGTATTCCTGTACTTTGTTGTCTCTTACTCATCCCGTGTGAGTGATACACAGTTAACCTTGACCTGATGTCTGAGGAGCTGTTATCGGAACAGTCTCAGTAACTCTGGTTTGGGTGCTTTACGAAGGTGTGCTGGTCGGGTAGCATCCTTGTCTCTGTTATCATAATAAATTGAACATGTATTCGTGTATTATGTAACATGTTGTCTCTGACTCATTTCATGAGTGATACACAATGAACCTCGGTCTGATGTCTGAGGAGCTCTTATTGGAACAATCTCGGTAACTTTGGTTTGGGTTCTCATAAGCTTTACAAAGCTGTGCTTGTCCCAAAAGAGGGGTAGCATCCTTGTCTCTGTTATCTTAGTAGGTCGAGCATATATTTGTGTATTATGTTGTCTCTGACTCATCCTGTGTGAGGGATACACAATTAACCTTGATGAAGTCATCAAGCTGTTCCCGTCTGAAGGTCATGTAGCCTAATAACATACACACTCTGTGGGAGTTGTTGGTGATCGAAGAATCTCTAATCTCATGCAATGCTCTCTACAGAACACCATTTTTTATTACCTCAGTCTTCCCGATTGTGCGTAAGTTATGCTGGTAATCTATTTAGTATATTTTCCAATTTATTCTGCTGACAGTGATTGACTGAGCATTATGAGGATTGAATGTTGATAATGGCTAATGTAGTTAAGATATTTAACATAGCTTATTTTAAAATATGTATTATAAGTATTTTTAGAAATTATAGCATAGTACTTTTAGAATGACTAACGTATGTATTCTACATGTATTGTGTTGTGTATTTTGACCATGAATATCCTCAAGTACATGACAAGTGTCATATGTTGTTTAATACACCATCATCTTCTTCAGGCCAAGTTGGTATGTCTTTGCCTATGAAGCTATCCAGGTTATACTCATAATAATGTAGTGGAACTGTGGCCAATGTTGCTAAGAAATTAGAAGGTAATCGAGGCCATTAGAACTGAATGTGAGCATGATTTATTTCTAAGGGTCCTGAATGAGCATATTACTTTGCTTTAGCCGGCTGGTCCTCGCATTGGTCTTCCCAAGGAAACAAATTGTTATAACCCATCACATGCAGTCCTGATGAGTTGGATATAATCACGTCATCTGCCGACAGAAGATAGGGATAGGTATATCGTCTAATGTGGTTCTAGACAGCTTGTGCACCATAATCATCTACGTCATCAATGTAAAGAGAAAAGTATGTCTGGGAAAAGTTGCAACACTGTTTCATGTCTGGGGCACTGATTATCGTGTGAAAAGGCTAATGGATCCGATTCCGTGTCAAATTCATAACTTTCCTGATGCACATTCTTCAGATCCTCAATACTATGAAATATTCACCTGAAACCGACACATTGTGTAGGGTTAATAGGCCTTAGCATGTAAATCCCTGCCCATATGTCACACTGTCTGTGTCCTTGATTATTGGTATTAATAATATTATTTGGATTATTTGTAGGTGTGCAAATTTTTGGAGGTTTCCAAACTCTCTTTTAGACCTGAATATGGTCCAAAGTTAAGAGAGGGCTTTGTGCTGGTAAAGCATCTTCAGAAACTCCACCCAGCTGAAGACGGTTCTTGTTTCTTTTGCTGTAAAATGATTTGCTGCTGCAGCGACAATTGGCAAAAGGTTGACTGCTTGTGCCTCATTAAGCGTTTGTATAAATTTGTATCATGATTTTCACATCTTTACCAGAAATTATTAAAGATACTGTTCATTCGAAACATGTTCTGATAGAAATGATTTTCACTCTGATCCTGAGGTCCTATGGAACAGGTTCCAATCAGTCAACAGCAATGGTAGTCTTGCATAATGTGACAATAGCTGTATTTTTGAGAGTACATGTTTGATGGGGCTCCATTCATTTCAAAATAATGATAGTTAATTTACAATAAATCTGTCAAAATAAATGGCTGTGATGTTGTGATATCATTGTAGTGGTATCACACTATTATAGTAACTTGAAGATGGTTTTTTTCATTTTGGTATCATGGGTCATTTTGGCCTCTCCGAAGATGCTAGTATAATTTCTTTCTTTATTCTCCAAGAGACTTGGCCTAAGCCATCAGAATTTATCGCAATTCTTGAATGAAAATTTATTTTCTATTATAGAAATCTGGTTTCATAATTGTGAAAACATTTTCCTTAGTGCCTCCTTTGCTACTTACTCCTAAATTAGTATAACGATTGCAGGTGTGGGCAGTGCTCAAACCGGGATTTTTGGCATTAATTGCAGATCCTTATGATGTAAAACCTCTCGACATTATTGTTTTTGATGTGCTTCGATTTTCTGATGGAAGTTTAGATGGGCAGATATGCCTTGCAAAGCTGACAAAAGAAAGGAACCCTTTATATTTTGGGTTTATGGTGAGTGCAATTTCTTTTAAGCATATTGAAAAGCTTTACGATTGAATGGCTGCTGGGCTAACCTGTTTGCTTCCATCAGGTGGTATGTGGAAACAGGACAATCAAGATAAGGTCCAAGAGGGCAGGGATTGCACGTGATTGGGTTGCAGCCATTAATGATGCTGGGTTAAGACCACCTGAAGGATGGTGTCACCCACACCGATATGGATCATTTGCTCCTCCAAGAGGGGATTATGATGATGGCAGTGCAGCTCAGTGGTTCATTGATGGCAGAGCGGGATTCAATGCTATAGCCTCAGCAATACAACATGCAAAGTCAGAAGTGTGTGGAACACTTATCTTCTGTTCAATTCCCTTTCTAAGTTGACAATCAGAGAGCAACCAGTTTAATTACCTTCAATAATTTCAGGTTCTCATTGCTGGGTGGTGGTTATGTCCAGAGCTGTATATGCGGCGCCCATTTTCTGAGAATGAGGATTCTAGGCTTGATACCTTGCTGAAGGAAAGGGCACAAATGGGTGTTAAGGTGGGTCATCTCTAGTGTTCCATGCACATCATGACAGTTTAATGGTCAATGTGCTACTGACCTGTTTTTCAAGCCTGACATACTGCATATGTGGGCTTTGATTGAATGAAAATAGTCATCCCCTCAATAGAATGTATCAAACTTCAAACGTTCTTTCATCCATCTGTATATTGTTGCAGATATACATATTGCTGTATAAGGAAGTTGCTCTGGCTTTAAAGATCAACAGCATGTATTCCAAACGACGTCTTCTAACTATTCATGAAAATGTAAAGGTTTTGAGGTTTCCCAACCACTTCTCTGCTGGTGTCTACTTGTGGTATGGTTATTCCTCTTTTACTTGCTTGTATTTCATGAACTGTCATTTCTCTCATTTGTTAACTTATAATGTGGCAGGTCTCATCATGAGAAGATTGTTATTGTAGATCATCGAGTTTGTTTTATTGGCGGGCTGGATCTTTGCTTTGGAAGGTATGATACTCAAGAGCATGCAGTTCATGACTCATCATCCAGAATATGGCCAGGGAAGGATTACTATAACCCAAGGTAATAAGTCATGGAGTTGTAATTTTTTGTAGTAAATGCTTATCTTTTCTTCCTGTTAAGAAGGAAATGTTTGTAGAGAATCGGAACCCAACTCCTGGGAGGATATGATCAAGGACGAACTAAATCGGAAGCAGTATCCTAGAATGCCCTGGCATGATGTACAATGTGCAATATGGGGTCCACCTTGCCGTGATGTAGCCAGGCATTTTGTGCAACGTTGGAACTATGCTAAGGTGGAAATGTTAATCTTTTCAGTGTTATTAGTTAGTATTGAAGGAAATGTTATACTTGGCTAAATAATTACTACTGCCTTGTGATTCATTTCAACAGCGAAGCAAAGCACCCAATGAAGCTGCAATCCCTTTACTTCTTCCCCACCATCATATGGTTCTCCCACGATATCATTCTGCTCATATGTCTGTGGTGAAAGAGGTCGAGCAAGATACATCTGATCCATCGTCTTACCAGGATATTCCCTTACTCTATCCACAAGATGAAATGGAAAATGAAGGGAGCAAACATTATTCTGATGAAGCAAGTTCTCCTGATATCTCAAATAATGGGTTTTTTATGGAGCAGAATTTGAAGGTGAGAAACAACACATCGGTCATGCAGATGCATGATTTTGTGGATGATCAAAGTCCGAGGGTCTCATGCCAAATTGGAAAAAATGGGGCCCACTCTGGTGAGAATGGGCATCTGTCTAAAGGGAGTGGAGAATGGTGGTATGACCAGGAGAGACAGGGGCAAGTTAGTGTTGAGGATGAGCCATGTCAAATTGGTCCACGTGTCCGATGTGCTTGCCAGGTCAGTATTCTTTCCGTGAGTAATCGTCTTTTACAGAGCAAGGATCTGATCTCATATCATTTCCTGATGACGATTTTGCAGATTTTAAGGAGTGTTGGTTTGTGGTCAGCAGGCACAAGTCAGCCTGTGGAAGCCAGTATCCATGCTGCGTATTGCTCACTGATTGATAAATCCGAGTATTTTGTCTACATAGAGGTAGTGTAAACGATATCCATTTTAAATCTTGCTTTCGAATGGTGTGGGTTTTGGATATTTAAATTTGTCAAAGTATTTGGCTAGATCTCCTTTCTCTTTGTCCTGTCATGTGTTCCTAATAGCTACCCACACTCTGCAGAATCAATTTTTTATTTCCGGGTTTGATGATGATGACGTGATTCGAAATCGTGTTCTTCAAGCTTTGTACAACCGGATCATGAGAGCTCATAAGGAACAGAAATGTTACCGGGTTATTATAGTTATACCTCTACTTCCTGGTTTTCAGGTTCTTCTCTTTTATTCTCCTTTTCTCTTTTCATCTAATGAAGAGTAATATATATAATCACAATGATTTAATTCTGCTTTTACGTGCCGTTTTGGCTACATTCTGGAGATTATGAGTAAGCAGATGCTACTCGTCATATAATGCCAAGGTCAATACTCATGATCTCATTACATATGAACCTAAATGCTAATGATTCTCAATTCAGTGAAATTTTCTGCAGTCCATCGCATGTGTGGCATGTCAAAATGTTGGGACTGGACTCAAGTCCACTCGTAGTTTTTCTCTTTGATTGTGTAGTATCACATGATCAACAACTCAGCACCTTCATTGATGCTGGCTGACCACGACCCTCTGAAGAGTGTACACAACAGCTTGGGTGTACTATTAGGCATGTCGACCATGGCCATTGGGTTGTCACAATTGTCATTGGTAGATAAAGTCCATTATTTCTATGGAGAAGGCTCTCAACTTTTTGCAAGTGACCAGTCAAATTTCCGCTTGCTGAACCTTTCAGCCCAACATTAGTTTGTTCCCTTTATGTAAGATAAGGCGAGTTGCAGCCTTCAATCCGAACTGAGACCAGGGGAACCCAGGCTTTTTTTGCTGGTAATCCTGAGGCAAATCTAAATTCAGTGAAGTTACGTTTGGACGGCGAAGCAAGATAGGTACAGAGACTTGATGGGAGCTATTCAAACGAACACTGTGTCAATCTCGGTTCACCTCATCGTGAGGTTACTTCCCCATCACATCTCTTTCTTGCTAGGAACTGCCATGAATGCAGGAGACTGCCCTGGGTATAAAGCCGAGGAAAAGGATTCGATGGAAGAGAAAGGGAACGAGATTGTTTAAAGCTCCCAAGTTTTCCTTTATTTCGGCCGGAATCCTATTGGGAGGGGCCAATTCAAACCCTTCGGGTAAAATAAGGACAGGACTCACATTTAACCCATCCCTTTTTCCATTAGCAAGCACTTGTTTTATCTACGTATCAAAGGGAATCTTAACGACTGGGCTGGAGATGTTTTGATGACAAAACTCCCATTATATCTAACCTGAACATTCCAACTACATAGATAACTAGACTCTCTGTTGTGTTATATTTAGCCATATCATTTTGGTTAGTTCTCAATGATGAGATACCATCATAAGATGAATTAGCTTGTTTGCTCTTATAAGCATTTTGGCTATTAGAAAAGATGTAATGTATCTTTTCCTTTTTCCCTCCTCGTTTTTACTTGTGCAGCTGAAACATTTGACACAAATGCTGTGATGTTGAAATATTTAATAAGTGTTTCATGATGGTTTCATTTGACCAATTCATTAGTCAAGTGACCGTTCCATGCAGTTATTTTCCTACAAATTTTAAAGTAGCTTCCTTTTCAGGGTGGAGTTGATGATGCTGGTGCGGCCACAGTAAGAGCAATAATGCATTGGCAATACCGTGCAATCTCAAGGGGTAAACATTCTTTGCTGCATCGGCTGAATGATGCTATTGGTTCAGAAGCAGAGAATTATGTATCTTTTTATGGACTTAGAAACTACGGTAGACTGTCTGATGATTCTCCTCTGGTCACTAGTCAGGTATATTCTTGTTCCAGATTTGATTTAGTTTATTTGGCTGGGTGATGTGTTCAAAGTCTCTAACAAATTTAGCATGATATTTCGTGGCTTTTCAGGTTTATGTCCACAGCAAAATCATGATTATTGATGATAGGATAGTTTTGGTGGGATCTGCAAATGTGAATGATAGAAGTTTATTGGGGTCACGAGATTCTGAGGTTGGATGCTATTATTATTATTTTTAACATCATTATGTAGCTTTGGGTTCACGTTAATTTGTCAGAAACCTCAGTGAACGTTTTGGGGTTTCTTGATACCTATCATTTATCTATAATTTACATGATATATACTATATGAGCTTTATTTCATCATAGCTAAGCATTTGGGTGATATACACGCATCAGCATGCTATTATCTGTAGTTCATCACTTCAGCTCAGGTTTATGAAGTCTCCAAAATACTTTGGGATGCTGATCTAATGCTCAGGCACATTCACTAGGTTTGTGCTGTCATTGAGGATAGTGAATTTGTTGACTCGTATATGGACTCCAAACCGTGGCAAGCTGGAAAGTTTTCCCATTCACTACGGATGTCATTATGGAGGGAACACTTAGGCATTCGGCATTCAGAGGTCTCTCTTTGTTTCTCTCTTTGTGCATGATCTCGTTGAGCCTCTTTTGGATTCTTAACTTATATTTTTTTACCATCCTTATGCAGGGGAATTTGTTAATCGATCCCGTTTGTGAGACAGCCTATAAACACGCATGGAGGTCTACTGCACAGGTCTCCCCTCTCCCTCTCCCTCTCTATTTTCATAGAAACTTGGAACACTTGGAACAGAGAGCAGGACTGACTTTCCTAGACAGTCAAGAGATTTTGAGAAAGCTTTAATGTTGACTGCATTCATGATAAGGAGAAAGCACTGATGGCTTGTGTTAGGTATGAAATTAGATTGGATATGAAAAGAGGCCTGATAGTGTGTGGGAAAATATCCAAAAGTTTTTGTTTTTAAACAGCTTTGGAGCTTCTGGAGCAGAGAAGTAAATCTTGCAAAAGATGGTCAATTGTAATTGATGATATGCTCATGCAATAATGATTCTGATCACATGGTATAAATATGGATTCACACCCTAGCTATTGGACAAATGGTAGAGAAAGGTGACGTGCCCAAGTTTTGTTTGAGTTTAAACAAGATAGGCTTCTTTGATACCACAGGAAACATAATGGTAAGCTCACTCAGTCAGTAATCTTGTTTGGCTACCTAACATAGGGTTCTCACTTTTTTGCTGGTAACTAACCACTTCAATCTCAACTTGTAGCTCTGATTGGCTGGTGTTCTGGGTAGTGTCTGTAGAATGGGTTTACATGCTTCCAGTTTCAAATACCTTGGAAATAGTGAATTGACTAACATTTTTAGAAACAGAGAAGAAAATTTAGTGCAACCCAATGATAATTTGAGATTGTAAAGATTAGAAGATAAGATGGCTGGGTATTTCATGCTTGTTACTCTGTTTAGGAACTATCGCACGACTCTTGCACGTGTTGAAAATATGTAGAGATTAAGAACAGAGATTGAAACTGGATCCGACATTGAAAATAGAGATCAAAACAGGGTTAGGGATAGAACATAGAGATTGAAGCTATCTTTTCTTTGCCACTGGCAGATGCCATGCTCATCTACTCATTGAAGCACAAGTGAAGTTCTACAACTAGCAGTTCTCTACCATTTTAAAATATCGGCCAACGCCATGCAGGAGGTCTTTGTAGTAATGCATGATGGCACCCCATGCATGTTAGTAAATAAATACATCATCACTATCTCAGTCTGGAAAAAGTGTAGGATCACTTATGAGCTCGACTGGATTAGAAGAGCAAGAGTGACTACGTCTCGAAAACTAGTCAACAAGCTATATGACATTTGTATTTGTTCTGTGTTTGAACAGAAGAACACAATGATCTATGACACGATCTTTGGATGTATACCAAACGACAACATTCGCACAAGGTATGTGAGATGCTTATTGGTAAAAATAGATGGATGATTCATGTTCTCCCATCACTGCGTTCTGAGATGCGGTGAAAATGCTTTTCGTTGGACTTGGCAACTGCAGGATGGCTTTGAGGCAAGCTTTCTTGAAGGAGAAAGAAAAGCTCGGCCACACTACTATTGATCTGGGTATGGCTATCGAAGAATCGCCAGTTCAATGCAATGGATTGCCTGCTGCATCCGTGACTGACATCACGGGACATGTTGTGCTCTTCCCGCTGAGATTTCTAGAAGAAGAAGATCTAAGGCCTGTCTTCAAGGAGAGTGAATACTATGCATCAGCTCAAGTTTTTCACTAGCAAAGGGAAGGGTGTGCGTGTATTTGACAGTATCGGTTTTGTAGTTGTGTATCAATAAGCAATTTGTTCACATAGGTTCTCAAAACCGACGCAAATTGTACCATTCTTTGTATAGGCTGCCTGTGGCGAATTTAATTGTTTGGTCAGCTGCATAATTTGACAAACTGAGCGAGTTCCTCTTGATTTGCAAAACCATGATTCTGTTGAGAAAAACCATTTTTAAGAAAAATTTCAAGCATTGTTTGATTCCCTTTTTTCCCCCCCCCTGATATAGTGATTTAAGACATCAACCACCCATTCAAAGATCAAACTGATTACCCATTCAAAGATCAAACTGATTGTTTCAATTCCGAAAAGCATGTGTTATGCTATGTAGATTATAGTGTGTATATGCAAAAGACGTTTTACAGATGGATTACAGATACGATATAATGTGATTGTAACACATTTTGGTCGGTTGTCTTGGCTGTCTGATCATCAGCAACCTACATTTTCAGCTTGATCTAGCACACTGCTCATAAATGAACCAGCTAAGGAAGTTTTAACTAAGTAGCTTCTGTTAGTGTCGGAGGAGGTTGTCATCAGTTAAACCTGCAAATAGATGTCCACAAAAGTGTACAAGAAGATCTGAAACTACGAAAGCTTTAGATCTATAGCGAGATAGGAGAAGAATGGGCACAAAACATATATACACTATATTATTGAAATGGGCAATTACAAGAACAACAACCGACCATACACAAGCTATGGCAAATGCCATTTCCAGTTGTTATAGATATCGTTTGTCCAAAGGAATAATATGCATATGGCCATTACTTGATTATATTTGACAATCGATGCACATAATCGACGAAATGTACATGCAATCTAAATTTAGAGATCTAGATTATCATTTTTCATGTAATACAATCAAAGAGAAAATTGTCATACTTACCAACTCCAACTAGTTGTGTCTTATATATATAAGGCCCGAGATGGGCAATGTATAAATTGATGATGTTTTTCAATTAGTATATTTGTCTTTCTTCTCCCATGTATTCAACTCCCTCCTGTATGTATACTCTCGCAACACGATCATAAGCTTCTTCATACAGAAGTACATCCATCCTCTAATTTCTGTACGCTCGTTGATAGTTATTGGGAATGCCATGTAAATTTACATCCTTGTTTAGCTCTTCATTGCGTTTCTTCGTTTCTACTCATACTTCTCTTTATGGTAAGAATATAGTGAAATGCAAAATAAATCATTCTAAATAAAAGCCTATTAAATGTTTAAATGAAATTTATTAAAAACTTAAGGGTTTCTTGGTCAGCTAGAAGGTGATTCTGAGCAACATTTTCAAAGTACACGGACAATGTTAGCTTGTTCTCGAGGATAGAGAGGGTTTCAATGATCTTATTCTTCATTACGCTTCCTCTTCCCTTCACCTATTATATGAAACCCTTGTATTATCGATGTTCTTGTTTTCAGTACTACAGTTGTGTGTGGTACAATAACCTTATATGAGTAGAGGCATTGCTATATGCACAGATGTAACATGTTGACGTTTTCTAGTTCACTAATAGCAAAATATTTTATTTTGGAAAAATGGTTAAAAACTTAGTTTATGGTTGATTGATTATATGTTATTATGTCTTCTAATGATTTAGAATTGCAATATCTAATAAGTTAAATTTTATTCATCAATTTTATATTTTAATTGTTGCATGCCAATACTTGTTGAGGGGAATACCAATTTTATTTTTTCAGTTTAAAAATGATGAATATTATATGTTCTCATTCCAATTCATTTCCAAATTTTTTCCTATATTCCCAAATATTCTCATTCCTATTCATTCCAAATTTTTTTGCCTATGTTCCCAGTATTGCCCTTGTTACATTGGTGGAATCTCAACCTTAAGAGTTTATATACAATAATGCCTTATGTGTGTGTGTGTGTGAGAGAGAGAGTTTCCATATAAACCAATTGTGGAGTATGACGGAAGCATGAATGAAGGAATTCTAATGACAAAGATAAAATAAATGAATAAATTTAAGTAGAAGTAAAAATATAAGATTAGATTGATGTGTTAGTGATTGGCGTTGAATCCTTTGATGGAGATCAAAGATGTTGTAGATATTTATGATATAAATTAAAATACATGCATTAGATTATTATTTTCGATTATTTTGAGCCTTTTAAAACCTTTTAAATCGTTTTTCGATCTTTGTAAAGTACGTGACTTAAAAGTATTTGTATACGAAAATTGTGAACATGAGGTTGTAAGTTCAATTCTCTTCAAATAGATATTTTACGTCACTCTATTGTGGCATGAACTTTCAATAGTTTATATGTAGTGATCGAGTGGACGATCTCATGTCAATTTTAATGTTTATTACGTCA
>JBBBWG010028677.1:39441-57226 GCA_037176905.1 Azolla pinnata
CTCGCCGATGATCGCTCTTCTAGCATATACGACAGCATGGATCAGAGCAGCGAGTGTGTATATATGATTATATATAATTAATATCTAATTATCTATCCATATACAAATCAAGATGTGTGTATACATGTAAATAGATATATATACGGTGCGATTTCCGTCTCATTGTTGAGCAGATACAGAGGTTTGTGAGTTGCTTAACAGCACAAAACAGTGTGCACGGACGGTTTCACACGCTTGGGCGGTTTTGGGCGGACAGGTGTGAAACCGGACAACTGGGCTCGGGACCGAACACGTGTGAAACCGGACAAACCGGCGGTTTTGGGCGGACAGGTGTGAACGCGGACAACTGCGCTCGTGTGTGAAAGCGGCCAATTGGAATGCCTTTCGTCTTTCTAGGGTTTTCTAGGGTTTCCTTTCTCTCGCGTCGTCTCTCTCCGTCCTCCTGCGCCTCAGCAGAAGCAGCTGCAGACGACGCAGAAGCAGAAGCAGAAGCAGAAGCAGGAGGCATACGCAGAAGCAGATCCTCCCCTACCTCGGCCATGGCTGCTGCGGAGCTCGCCGCCGTCCCTCCCACCCAACCGGAAGTGAAGCTCTTCGGGCGCTGGTCTTTCGAAGATGTCGAGGTGAGTGATCTCGTCGAAAATCCGTAACTTCTGCCTTCCCTCTCCCTCCCTCCCTCCCTCCCTCCGTCTCTCTCTCCCGTAGATCCTGAGAGAGCTCCAGGAGACGAACGACATGGCGTACTTCTCCTTTTCTCTCCTCGTCTTCTCCGTCTCCGTCCGCGCATCTTGTCGAGATTCGCATTGCTGAGATGGACATGCTTCTCCCGTTTCCTTGTTTCATGATGCTTATTCACAGCCTGTCTAAACGGAACGAACATGTGTGTCGTGGGAATGGTCATTGGTTTTCTATTGCTTCCGTCTTGTCTTCTCTTCCGCATTGAAAGATGGAAATAAAGGAAGGACCGAGCATACTTCTGATCTGTGTGCTCCATGACACGCTGGAAACTGTCTACTTTCTTGGATGTTGGACTAACACCAGAGTCGCCCGAGAAGAAAAAACGCGATTGATGCTCAATCTGTGTTATCTGAACGGTGTGTTTCTCAGGGTCACTTGAAGTTATCTGTTTCTTTACCAAAAGTCCTACCTTTACTTGAAAGGCAGGCCTTAAGGATTGTACTCGCTCCGTTCTTTGCCGGAACCATATTTTCAACCAGATGTAAGCGGTCCAGGGGCTTTGTCTCCGTCCCTGTACGAACATTAGATGATTGTATGTGTAATTAGTGGATATATAAACATTATTGTACGTTTTGTCTCGTGAAGACGTTAATATGTTTTTGTTATATGTTTGTTATCTATTCTATTTCAGTGTTAATTCTTACTTTTGCTTTATCTTATTGGTTTTTGTTGCGATATTTAACGTCATTTACATGTTTTTATTCATTCTGTTCAGATCAGCGACATCTCCTTGGCTGATTACATCGCCGTGTCTGTGGACAAGCATGCCAATTTCGTCCCCCACACTGCAGGTCGCTACTCAGCCAAACGTTTCCGCAAGGCACAATGCCCCATCGTTGAGAGGTTCCTCAGATCTTCTCTATTTTTTCTTCCACAATATGCTTGAAATCATTGTCGTTGCTTTCTTTTGCTTTGATTGCTAGTTTTTTTCATGTATTCTAGTTTGTTTTGTGAGGCTTTGTATCAGAGTTTTATAATGCAGCTGGATTTTTTATTGGATTGCCTGGTTCCTTTTCCATGTTTTTTTGTTTATGTGTATAATTAAGTATCCGGTTCCTGAATACAGTTATCTTCTGATTTGATCCCTACGATGCTTTTCCATGATCTATTATTATCTCTATATAAGCGATTCTATTTTTTAATCTGCAAATTAGAACTTTAACTACAACTCTTTGGTTTATTTCCCATGTTTCAATGGTAGATATATACGCTTCTGCTCACTTTTGGTTTTAATGATGGGCCTCTTTTCCACATACTCTTATTGATATTTAGAAACGGTTCTGTTCTTTTAATATTGATTTCTGAGCGTTTCAGTACAGGTCTGTTTTGTATTGGTCTCTTTTCTCAAAGTATCCACCTTCCTATAACGTCTTTACAGGCTGACCAACTCCCTCATGATGCATGGACGAAACAACGGAAAGAAGCTCATGGCCGTGAGGATCATCAAGCATGCCATGGAAATTATTCATCTTTTGAGTGATCAGAACCCCATTCAAGTCATAGTTGATGCTATCATTAACAGGTTCAGCCTTATCTTTTGACTTGTTTTGATTGTTTTTGTGCATATAGAAGATTACCCCACTTCTAGAGTATAGAAATTATTTTCTGACTAGGGCTATTGTAGATGTAAGTTAAGTGATGGAAAATAATACCATAGGTGGAATACTTGATTTAATAAGGGCTTAGCGTGCACAGTAACGAAGTCTACAAGAGTTAATTTGTTATAGATGTGGTCAACAACACAGAAACATATCAAAACCAGCAAGGTCCTCCCATTACGCTCGAATTTTTTGAAGTTGCAAAGGGTAGCAGCTGCCGAAGATTATCTAGTTGTTGTACGCAGTTTAGCAAGTAATAGGCCATATATTGAGCATTGGAAACACATACGGTTTTCCCAAATGGAAGACGTTATTGCACAATGAAGGACTTGTATCTGTTTCTGCATAAAGGAGACATAAGGAAGATAAATTTTGTGATAAAATCAAGGGTTTGCTATTCTATTTTTTTTATTTTCTGTTCTTAGACCTCGGGTATTTGTCCTCATGATTGGTATATAAACAACCAGTGGTCCACGGGAAGATGCTACTAGAATTGGATCAGCTGGTGTTGTTAGAAGGCAGGCTGTGGATATCTCACCTCTCCGAAGAGTGAACCAGGCTATCTATCTCCTCACCACCGGTGCTCGTGAGAGTGCTTTCCGCAATATCAAGACTATTGCTGAATGTTTAGCTGATGAATTGATCAATGCTGCCAAGGGATCATCAAACAGGCAAGTTTTTAACGAAATCTAGTGTCTTAATTAATCCTTATTATTGATAATTATTCTTTGGTTTCTTTCTCCTCTTTTGTAATCTGGTTTTTTACTCTACTGTCCTTGTGTGGTTGATGGTTAAACAGTTATGCTATCAAAAAGAAGGATGAGATTGAGCGTGTTGCAAAGGCTAACCGTTAAAAGCCTGGATCTTGCCGAAAATGCTGTGAAAGCTACATGCAGAAGAAAGAGCAGAGGAAAGCACCACCCTCCGTTTTTGTTAGCTGTATTGTTTTTTTGGACACTTGACAGAAACCCTTTGTTTGTTTCTAGTGATCTAAGTAAAATTTTCACTCTGAGCTTCTTTGTTTATTTCGATGTTCTCATTATAACAAACAAATGTTTTAAATATCAATTGGTTCGATCAAAGTTCTACATTTTTTGATTGGAAGCGGTGCGCTTGTAAAATCATACGTGTTAAAAACCTTTAGTGATGACTTTCTGTTCTTGTATCTTCTGAAAGTGATTTTTAGTGATTGACTTGCGGTTCTTTATCTTCCAAATGTGTTTTGAGAGGCGAGAAACTCATTAAGATCGTAGTCATTAGAAGTATTGTAGTTGCTGTAGTTGCTGCCGCATAATTTTCTTTAACCTCTTGGAGGTCTTATGTGATTTACTAACATTATCTGATTACCTACCGTTTGCAAGGCAAAACCATCTGTCTGATTCGGATCAATTAGAGATCCTACTAAAGGCTTGATAGATCTATCAAGGGCTGCTGGATCTGTAATCGGTCAATGGCTTTATGGATCATCAGTGTCTTGATTTCAGGATGCCCCCATGGGCTCATAGCATACTGAGATCTACACATATATACACACATTCACAAGCATACATACATACTCAAACATATTGTACATTTATGCATACATGCACACACATACATACATATTTCACCGACCTACACATACATATACAGATATATATACAGATTGACGCATGCATGCATACATGATACGCCGCACATGCTTGACACATGTGCATAAACTGGCACAAGCAACAGCATGTGCTACATCCATTACATTGCATGCGTACATGCATGGAATGCATAGGTGCACACAACATACATCCGTTACATACGGACATACCTCCATTCATACATACATACATACGGACATAGATACACACATGGTATATGGTGCATGCTTGACGGGTTAATTGGCACAAGAAACAGCAAGTGCTACATCCATTACATGCATGAGTACATGCATAGAATGCAGCAACAGCGTGTGCTACATCCATTACATTGCATGCGTACATGCATGGAATGCATAGGTGCACACAACATACATCCCTTGCATACGTACATACATACGATACATACGATACATACGTACATTCGTACATACATACATACGGACATCTATACACACATGGCACATGGTACATGCTTGACGGGTTAATTGGCACAAGAAACAGCAAGTGCTACATCCATTACATCCATGGGTACATGCATAGAATGTATGGGTACACGCAACATACATTCATTCGTACACACATGCTTATATGCATACATGCACACACGCATGCACACATACATGCATGCATGCACACACACATACATGCACACAGGCTCACATACATGCACACACGCACACACACATGCATACATACATGCACAAAGCCCATGCATACGCATGCATACATACACATGCATACGCATGCACACACATGCACACATATACATACATCCATACACACACGCACACACATATATACATGCATGCGTGCATACATTCGCACATGCACACAGACATGCATACACACATGCATACATACATACGTGTGCATAGACATACATGCATACAGGCATGCATACATACATGCATGCACACATGCACACACACATGCATACATACATACGTATACACATACATACAGATTCAAGCATACGTCCGAGCGGCAGCAGCGACAGCGATGGATGAGGAGAAAGAGCGCGAGAGAGAGAAGGCCGAAGCTCTGCGGCGCATCGGAGCTCGCATCATCACTTCGTGCTCACAGGATCATCAGACTGAGCAGCGAAGCCTCGTCCGTGGGATCGAAGCCTGCGGATGGACCATCACAACCAAGAAGGATTCCATCATGAAAATGCACGCCAGAGAACAGTAACAAATCGACTCCCTCTCTCGTTTCTCTCATCTCCCCGCCCATTTCTAGGGTTTGAAACGTCTAGGATTCGATCAAGAAGGAAAGGGGGGGGGGGGGAGAAACCTTCGTAACAAAGGTACCCTAAACGGACCATAGCATTGAAATGAATTTTTCTAGGGCGTGCTGTCGTGATATATATATATTGTGCAGGCCCCGCTGAAAATGCATATGTATTGACACATCGCTGCTGATGTCTTCCTTCACTAAGATCGCTAGGTTCTGAATGAATATGTTGAAAAACGCGAAGTTACAGCATACACACTGAGGACGTAGATTTTCTAGCTACATTTCATGACATTCTAGAAATTAAAGCGAGCGTGTTCTGTCTAGTTGCATTCATGACATGCTGGAATTTACAGCATGCATACCACAGTCATAATCTGTTTAGTTACATTCATGGCATAGTGGTGTAAGTCATTGGCGTTTTCACGACTTTTATACGTAATGTAATCAATCGGGTCACCTTCACGAGTTTTTATATTCATGGCGTACTGGAAATTGCAGCATGTGGCTGCAAT
The DNA here is from genome assembly GCA_037176905.1 of Azolla pinnata. NCBI lineage: Eukaryota > Viridiplantae > Streptophyta > Polypodiopsida > Salviniales > Salviniaceae > Azolla > Azolla pinnata. The sequence continues at coordinate 45,157 of JBBBWG010028677.1, forward strand.
CTTATTTCGTCTAGTTACATTTATGACATGCTGGTGTAAGTTTTCGTTATCATGAAATTTATATGTAAGGGAAACAATCACACCACCTCTTCTTCAAGAGCTTATATTCATGAAATGCTGGAAATTGCAGCATGTGTACTACAATCATATTCTGCCTATTACATTCATGAAATGTGGGTGTAACCCATTGGATTGGAGTACGTGCTGTATGTAAGGAAATAAACCATGTTTTCTTCGGAATTATACCTTCATAACGTAGTGCAAAGCACTGCAGACATGCTGTGAACATACTCTGTCACATTCTTGAGAGACAGGTATAATTTATTGGACTTTGAAGAGCTATACATATAAGGGAAGAAAGTGCACTACTTAGCATAAGTCAATGCATAAGCTGGCAATGTTCAAGCTCACAACTTCAGAAAAGGTGATTTCAAGAAAAGTACTAGGATTATTTAAAAAAAAACCAATGTCTCATTAACATATGAAAAGACATGTTTTTCATTCAGTTAAGGCCCATCCATTCCGTTTAACCTACAATGCAATTTTTCTAGAAAAGTACTATAGTCACACCATAACACGTTTTTCAAACCTATGGACACCCTTGGATCTATGGAGCTTTTAAGCATCTAAACTGATGTAGACATTTGTCTTGACTCAAATTATGTTCAGATGGGAGAAGCTCCTGGATACAACACACCTTCCTGAAATGGTGTTTGGTGACAGCTTGTTAGAGCTTATTCACAATGCCTCTGGTATTCATGTCCATTTCAATGCCTATGATGCGCTTCGTGAGTGGAAGAAGGAAGCATTGCCACCTGTTGAAGTTCCTGCCGCAGCTAAATGGAAAAATAGAAGGTCTAGCTCCTATTGGTTCTTGACTTGATTGTAACATTAACCTTAAAGTTTCAGATGCTGAAGTTCTTTGCATTAATTACTCTTTTTGTCACTTTGGAAGCAGCAAGCCAAGGCAAGAGATTGTATTAAATTATGATTACACATTCACGACTGCATACAGTGGCAGTGCAGCCATTCAGTGTGATGATCAACAACAAAAGGTTCTTTATTTTCTTGTGAACAGGGATTTTATCTGTAATTATCTTAGGAACAAATTTTGATGTTTTAACATACATTATTAGGGTAAATTTTCAGTGGAGGAATGTGAATGGATAATGTAAAGTTGCTAGTAACAAATATTTGATGCATGAGCATTGGACTGATGAAGGAAGAGCTCTAACTTGTCCCCTGATTTAGCACAATCTTTGTTTCAAAGGATATTGAGCCTTGCTACAAAATTCAGACTGGATCTACCTTGATTAGGGATTTCCTACAACTTTTTCATCATCATCATCATCATCATCATCATCATCATCATCATCTTTACATTCTCTGATTTTAAAAGAAGTTTGAAGAGATATGTTCTAGATGTGTTCCTCCTGCAGAGTTCTCAAAGTGACTAGGCCAAGTTAAGTGTATGTGTAGTGAAGTCTAAACCTTTTAGAGAAGCTAATATGTCAAATTTTAAATCTGACTTGTGCACATATATTTGAATCAAAACTGAAGAAGATTTATGTGGATGAAAATTTGAGATGGGAAATCCTCTCGTCCCTAACGGAAGTGGAACAGATCCAAATCCATGATGATTGTGAGCTTGGAACCTCAACTTTTACTAGCTGTGTCCTAGCTTGATGCCAGTTAAGAATAAATTGTCCATATACCAGAGAATAACCACTGTCTAATGACCATTCATGCTGACTGTTCCGTGGAAAATGCAGCATCTGGCAAAAGTGAATAACACAAATATACAACAGAACTCTGGAGGTTGATTTGGCAGAAATCCACATCTTTAATTTGTTCTGTGAGCCACAGTTGTATGAAAGGCTTTTCAACTGCTGTGAGAATTGATTGCATTAGTAGAAGATGGCTCTTAGTTGGAGGCCGACCTATGCTATAGAATAGTTGATGATCTTGCAATGGTTGGATCTCAGATGCGAACAATTTTATTCTTGCTTTTTGTGTTTGTATTCCTGTTTGTGATTCCTTTTTTCAGTGTTTAAATTTAGGAAGTTTTTAAAATTTAAACTCCTGGCTATCTTGCATCAGTGTATGAGTTTGTCATGCAATTCTATAGTTAATTAATACTCACTTTTACGAAACAAACGTAACTCTGCAATTTCTTTTTATGTGCTCTGCTTTTAAAATTAAGCATATTGGCTTGAAACGTAGAGATTGCATCAAGTATTTATAGACAATATTAAATTGGGGTGAATGTCTGCTCTTTATATAGGTGAGTGCTCATTGCCTGGAATCAAAGTTTAATAATTCACATGTAAATCACCAGATCTAAGATTCAATGATGATAATCTGTGTATGCACACTCCAGATGTGTACTGGAGCTACAGGTGTTAGAAAAAAATTTATAACTAGAAATTTGAGTGATTGCTCAATGTTCTTGTGCCGTTTTCTTTCTAATCACTCAATTCTTCTGCCTTTTTCTTGATCTATGGTTTATTTGTATAGGCTTCAATGACAAGATTCTGTTCTTCAGGTTAATGATGCTCAGAAGAGCTTAGAGTGGGTGGAGTGTGAAGAACGTATTGACCGTGATGCATTACGGGCAAGAGACCCTATTTTATTTTATGATGAGGTATATACTGATGGTTACCTTCTTCGTAGATTTATAAATCTGATGTACATAGTGAATATCAGTAAAAGTAATATACAACAACACTCTTGTTTTACATTTACACCATTAGAGATATGAAATAGATAATGGGGGGTGTACTATTCTTTCATTCATAGTCAGAGGTGAATTGAGCTCTAAACTTTTGAAATCCGGACCAGTGACCGAATCAGCATTAGAGTTGTCTTTATCCACATTTTCTCTAAAGACATTTATTTAATAATAACACTGGCAGTCTTGATTAGGTGATTCTCTATGAAGATGAACTTGCAGACAATGGGGTTTCAATACTTACAGCTAAAGTGGTATGTAGTTAATTAGTGATTCACAAGAGTTTTGGTGTTGGAACTACCCAATTGATATATGTAATGGTGTGCTTCCATGCAGAGAGTCATGCCAAGCTGCTGGTTTATTTTATTGAGATTTTGGGTAAGATTTGTGTTGTTAGCTTTCACAATGCACTTGTAAATATATCCCTGTGTACTGAGTTTTAAAGTATTAATGTTCACACAGCTTAGGATTGATGGTGTACTGATGCGATTAAGAGATACTCGAATGTATTCAAGCTTCAAACACAGTACCCTTCCACATCCTATTGTGCTGAGGGAGCGTACCATAAGAGAAGGAAAGATCGAAGACTTGGCATCTGTAAGGATTTCTTTTTTCTATGCTGAATTCCCCAGGGATATTTTTAACCACTCCAGTTTTTCACCAGATGGGGATTCCACCAGACATCCTAGCCGACAAAGATGGGAGTTTAATTTGTGACAAGCTGCCAATATGCAAAGAGTACATTGAGGAGCTCACTGTGAATGCAAAAGAAGCCTGAAACAAGTATTGAAGAGTATGTATGATGTCCCAAAGCCTTAGACATCATCAGTACAATGTCTAGAATGATTCTGGGAATCGAAAAGATTCAATTGTAACTGATTATTGCCACATATATTTTCTAGAAACAGTTGTGAACCATGTGCATTGCCATCTCATGACAAGTTAGTTTGTTTTGGTTGTGTAGACTTGCAGATGGCTATGCACTGTCGGGAAGAGATTAAATGGATAAGTTGTTTCTATCACAAGTACAAAAGACTCCGGTGATCACTGTGTGTTTTTTAGTAAGGTTTACGTTTATTTTGGGCATAAAAAGAGGTTAATGTGAATTAAAAGCAGATTCGCTTTTAAATATGGTCTCTTTTCAATCTCGTGCTTGTTACACAAATGGAGTTGTGTGTTTCTTAGCAAATGTGTTGGATTGGAATGATTGAGAATTTGGTTTTGTTCTCTCCTTTATTGTAGGTACAGATCTCCCCAGAAACTGTATCATGGATTTGTGAGATTAAATTCAGATGGAAAGGTCGTAATTTGGAAAGGGAATCATGTACACTGCATTGGTGTGCTCTATACAATATAGTTAGAGCTCCATGTGAAAAGTATTTGTGATTTTCACGTGAAATATAATTTCTGATTGTACTAAAAACTCAGAAAAACAAATGTGACAGTTCCAAAGAATCGATTTTAATGCTGGATGCGGATGGTAGTTGCCAAGGTACGATATACCAACTCATATGACCTTGTGATATACAATGCCATGGTTCATCAAGCCTATTGGTGGTATGTACACTGTGAAAAACATTATGATGTTGTCAGGCTGAATGGCATTGAATCTTCCAACAGTGCGCTGCATTGGAACATTCAAACGCGAGGTGGTAAATGGATATTTCTCCATTGCCCAGTCAATAAGAATTGGTATGTTTCCCCTCCTTTAACATCCATCATCGGTCTCATTATAGACTGCGAATCATTATAATGCTGCAAGCTGAATGGGAAGCAATGGGGCATCGAAACATCCACACATTCTCACAGTGTCGATTGGAATTTCGATGCTTTCCCTCCTTCAACCTGCATGGTCGGTCTCAGCATACATATTGGCCATTAAAACAAATGCTGCAGGATGATGTAACTTGCAGACATCTACAGCTTCTTCAAAAACCTGTTCGCAAAGCTCAAGATCTGCCGACCTTCTGCATGCTGCGAGCAGGTTGATCCAACCGACACCTTCCATATGCAATGGGATCGCTTGCAGCAATGCGAATGCTTCATTGACTCGACCAGCTCGGCCTAAGATGTCGACCATGCAATCACCATGCTTGCCACTCAAAGCATTTGCTGTACACAAGTACATGAAGCTTTCTTGGCCTTTGCCAACCAGTCCATCGTGATCGAATCCTGTCAGCAGGTTAAGGTATGTTGCTTCATTGGGTTCGATTCCCTCTTCCTCCATTCTTTCAGAAAAAGTTACAACTAGATCGCTTCGCCCTTGCCGAGCATACCCATTAGAGAGTGCATTAAGTGCTACAAGGTCTATTCTTGGTATGCTGTCAAACAGTGCTTGAGCATCGACCATGCAGCCGCACTTTGCATACATCTCAATGAGTGCAGTGGTGAACATGGCGTCGGCTGCGAAAACCTGCTTCATTTGAGCATCGATCCTGGTACCAGCCTCTAACGCTCCTGTATTTCCACATACTTTCAGCAAGCTCATGATGGCAGCCTCATTCGGCAGCACTCCTTGATGCTGCATTCCTTCATATAGAGAGAATGCAGTGTCAATATCTCCTTGATCGACACAACCGGATATTACAGCGCTCCACGATAAAACGTCCCGGGACAGGAACAATTCATCAAATAGGTCTACAGCTTCGTCGATGGCCCCGCATTTGGCATACATACTTATCAGGGCATTATGGACAGGTACATCACTTTCCAGCTCCTCTTTCGCTGCTTCTATATGGGTTTCTCGGCCAACAGCTAGGGCTCCTATCTCAGCACATGCTTTCACAATGGTAAGCAAAGTGACAGCATTTGGAGAGATACCCTCAAGCTGCATTTGGCCATAACAGTTGAGTGCATGCTCAGCCATCCCATGGTCCAGGAAACCTGCAATCAGACTGGTCCACGAGACCACATCTCGAACCAGCAATCTGCTGAATACTTCTTCCGCTTCGACTAATCGTGCACATTTGGCGTAGAAATGCACCAATGCACTGCCAACCATGGGATCATCTTCAAAACCTGCTTTCACAATGTAGCTATGGACCGCGCTACCTTTCTCAGTGGATCCGGTGCTGCTACAAGCTCTTAGGATGCACAAGACGGCAGTTACATCTGCACACACTCCCTCTAGCTGCATTTGCTCAGAATGCATCAGTGCTTCAGTGGCAAGGCCATGCTCTGTATTTCCAGAGATGAAGGTCGACCATATCACCGCATTTCTGGCCGGGAGTGCATCGAACAGATGCCGTGCCTCATCAAGAAAGCCGCATCTACAGTACATATCGAGCAAAACGCTGCCGACAAGCTCATCATCTTCGAACCCTACTTCCAGGATGTATGCGTGGAGCTTTAGGCCTTCTTCGCCATGTCCAGCATAGCAACACGCCTTCAAGATGCTGACAAGCGTGCTTCGATTGGGGGCGATGCCCTCATCATTTCGCATCATGTCGAAGAAACGGAGCGCTTCCTGGTGGAGCTCGCAACCGACGCAGGCGCTGATCAGTGTGTTCCAGGCCACCACATCTTGAACCGAAAGCTCGGCGAAGACATCCCAAGCTTCTGCCAGCAAGCCCCCTTTGGCATACATCTCCAGCAGAGCATTGCCAACTACAGGAGATGTTTCGAAGCCCTCTCCGAGAAGCTCGGCATGGGCTCGCCTTCCTGTGGCTATGTCCCTCGCAGCACCACATGCCCTCAACCCGCAAGCGAAAGCCACCGCATCGAGCCCGACGTTGCTCGCCTGCATGTCTCTGAAAGTAGACAGCGCTTCTTCGACGAGCCCGTGTTCCGAATATGCAGCAAGCATGACGGTCCATGCGACCGTGTCTCGGGCATTCATCGCGGCGAAGACATGCTGTGCTTCTGTGATCGAGCTGCATTTGGAGTACATGGTGACGAGGGCGCCGGCGAAGATGGGCTCTTCGCGGGCGAGGAATCCATGGCGCTTCTCGATCTGCAAATGAAGCTCTCTGCCATAGCCCAAGTCCCCGACCTCTCCGCAGGCTTTCAGGGCATAGATGTACGCTGCTGGCTCGAGAAGCCCTGCCGATTCCAGCCGCTCTTTGCAGTCCAAGACTCGGTCATTCATCCCGCTTTCTGACAGCTTCGCGATCAGAGCGATCCAGGAATCGGCATCTGGGGCCGGAGATGCCCTCGCCAATATCGCTTCCGCATCAGCGAAGCAGCCGAAAGAGGCGTACAAGTCCACGAGGCTCCTCACGAGAGCGGCCTCCATCTCGCAGCCTCTGGCGACGAGGGCATGGTGGAGGAGCTTTGCTCCATCGAAATCTTCCCAGCTTTCGCAGGCTCTCAAGACATGGCTGAATGTGGTAGCATCGGGCAGCATACCTTCAGATTCCATGGCTTGGAGGCAAAGCAAAGCCTCGCCGCGGAGGCGGTGCTCGATGTACAAGGAGATGAGCAGGTTCCAGAGGCGAAGATCTCTGGCGGGGGCGCGATCGAACACCGTGCGAGCATCGGCAAGGAAGCTGCAGCGCCCGTAGAAGGCGATCAACGCATTGGTAAGGGGCAGATCGTTTCCACCATGATGAGGATGATGATGATGATGATGATGGAAGCCTTGCTTCACCATTTTGGAATGGATTTCCCTGCCGATCTCCGGCTCCGCGGAGCAGAATCTGCCGCAGAAGCTCAACAGATGCATGAACGTGTGCCTGCTCGGCTGGACTCCGTCTTCCTCCATCTGCTCCAGGAGGATGAGGGCGAAGGAGAAGCTGCCCATCTGGGCGTGAGCTGCGATGAGGGAAGTCCATGAATGCTCGCTTCTGGTGTGCAGGCTATGGAAGGCCCGCTCCGCGCAGGGAAGCGACCCACAATCCACGAAGAGCGGGACGAGGTGGTTCTTCACGGCCCCGATGCTCTCCGATCCATTGCTCACCATGTGCTCGTGGACGCGGATCGCAAATGGCAGGCAGCTCCTCTCCTGTTCCTCCTCCTCCTCCTCCTCCTGCTTCTGATTCTGCTTCTGATTCTGCTGCTGATTCTGCTTCTGCTTCTGCTGCTGATTCTGCTGCTGATTCTGCTTCTTCTGCGTCTGATTCTGCTTCTTCTGCTTCTTCTGCTGTCTGCATTCTAGGATCATGACTATGGTGCCTTGAATGCAGGGGAGATCTGAGCTGTGCTCGTAGAGGGCGCTGAAGGTGCCGTCGAGCATCGCCGGATCCTGAGGAGAGAGCAGGGGATTGCTCGCCATCGCCATCGCCATCGCCATCGCCATCGCCATCGCCGAGAGCTTCTTGATGAAACATCATGTTATAATGTGTTGGTAATGGAAGAAGAAGGGAAGAAGAAGACAAGGAAGAGCTTACAGGAAAGATTCCAGGATCGGGAAAGATTCCAGAAACCCCGGTATCGAGAGATTCTGAGCCTTGCGCTTTGGCGATGGGGATAGGCATCGGGTCGGAGAACGGGTAGAGTGATCTTGTGTCGGCGGCGATCTTTAATTAATTCCTCACGGTAAGAATCGAATCAGCGCAACCTCTCTTGAATCAGCGCAGTCTGATCTCTCGCATCGGTTCGTTTTTAATTCCTCGTGACAGAATTTAGAGAACGCTTGATACCCCGAGTTCAGAGACGCGAGGAATCTGGACCCTGGCATTGGCTACGTAAGCAGAAGATGCAATAGAATGATAAAATAAGAGTAAGAGGGTTGGAGAGTCACACAACCTATACAGTGTTAGGTTTGCTTGCAGTTAGCAGAAGTTGATCCGAGTTCTGTTTGCGCTTAGCAAAAAGCAAGCAACTCTAGATCCTCCCTTACCTCTAGGGATAGCAAGCAAGACATCGTTTGCAAGCGAAGCAAGCCTTAAAAACCGGAATCTATTAGATGCTTCGGTGGTTTGTGCGATGACCATTGAAGTACCATGATCAAAATGGTTGATGTTTTCCACAATCCTTCGTGACGAACAATCAGATATTTGGATCATCGATACATCTCAACAAAACAAACGTGCATCGAAGTCAAAAGCCAAAAAATCAGAGCCAAATCTTGAAGAAGCTTGGATGACCAATCCATACCATAACATGTAGATATTTGGATCATCGATACGTCTCAACAAAACAAACGTGCATCGAAGTCAAAGCCGAAAAATCAGAGCCAAATCTTGAAGAAGCTTGGATGACTAATCCATACCATAACATGTATGATGATTCCATATATTTTTAAAAGGAGAAAGACTCTACAATTAAGGCCCATACATACATACACACACATGATGAGCAAAATATATGTAGGGCTAAGCACAAAAAGTGTGCTTTTTTGACTAAAACGAGCATCTCTACTACCTACACACACAATTCTAAGCTTTAGTGGATTCGTTAGAATAGCGATTCCATGAGAGGATCCGAATCCCATTATTCCGCCACACCGTGGCACAACAAAACCTAATCGTCGAATCGCGAGTGCCTAGTAACGGGGATCAAATCCCATTCCTGCATCAAAACACGAAAGCATTAATGAAAATGGAGGGGGGGAAAGAAGGAAACGCAATCCGACGGCGAAAATTAAGAGCAATGTATAGGACTAAATCACAAAGAAAGAAAGAAAGATATATTAACGTATACTGGCATTATGGATTCAATGACCAAACTTGGGGCATATAACATGTCTGTGGAATTACCAGACACACGAACGAGATTGTTCAACGATGGCCATCTCCGCCGCCATGCCCTCCATGGTGATCATCATGGTCATCATGATGGCCATCTCCACCACCATGATGGTCATCATGATCATCATGATGATGGCCTTCTTGATCATGTCGTCCATGGTCGCCATGGTCGCCGCCATGGTCATCATGATCGTGCCGACCGTCATCCTTATGATGGTGATCATCCATGCCACTTGTGGGTTCTACATGAAATGCTTCAACTAGCAAGAGCACCAAGCAAAGCATTGCCATGAAGAACAAAGCTGCATTCCTATTAGCCATCTTCTCTCAATCTCAAAAACCACTTCTCTAGTCTTCCTTCTTCTTGCTAAGCAAAGATGAATCTGATTTGTAAATCTATCTATCTACCTTATCTTATCTTACCTTACCAATCTTATCTATCTAGCTATATTTATATGGAACATGAGGGCCAAAGTTTCCTAAAATGGCCTTGAGTGGAAACATTAGACTTTTCATGTTTGCTAATTCAGCATCTCCTTGCCTAGTCAAAAAACCTTATCCTCTTTCAAAGCGTGTAGAATCTTCTTTCCGTTGACCCTAGCCTCTCTTCTGCTTAAGTGTCATGGGCTCTTATTATTACCATGCAATGAAGGAGAGCCCCAAAGTTCAAATCCCACTTCTACCACGATCGTGAAACCGCTACCCATCCGCGAGTGATTTCTGGTAACAAGCGGTAACGAAATGGGGAAATCATCGGAATTATTATTACGATAGACTTGTAATCTGCATCTAGTATCATACAACTCAGGCCTTTGAGAAGGGGGAATTTTTCCTAACACATGTTGCCCGAGATCTCTTCATCGTCGTCGTTATAACAAGTACATAGTTTGCTTGCTTGCCTTCTCTTATTTAAGTGGTCCACCTTGTCTTGGTTTATATGCATTGCTAGGAAAACTCAAGGAGGAAAAGAAACAGAGAAAAGAACTCTAGATACATGATAGTGACATCAACATGAAAATAATTTTCTGGGGTTATCTTTGTAGGTTGTACAAAAAGACTGACTTCAACCACAAAGACATCAACTATAGATTACGACGGAGCATGAAATAATTTCAAGCTATGTGTAGGTTGCGTGCGACGAGGCTACGAATTACAGATCAACAATTGATAAGTTAGGAAGCCAGAAGGTGAACGTGGAGGCGGCGGAGAAAAGCAAGTGATAGAATTTGAAGTTGTTGATATGCTTGTGTCCAAATTTATAGATTTGAAGGGCAAAGATTATGTGTGCTTGGACATCGAGAGGTTCACCACCATTTTTCTCACACTTAGCTTCTCCATTTTTAGCACTAATATGCTTCTTGATTCCATGTGATGGTTTGTAGATTGCATTATATGTATGAAGGAATGGTTCATGATTATTAAATACTCCAATCATTTCACTAAAGGCATACATAGTATCTAAATGTAGATAGCTGTGTGTGTATATATATATAATAAGTGTACACATACATAATAAATACAAGAACATATCTATAAACCTTGAGAAGTCATGCATTGTCGATATCAATGTCTTAATCTTGAAATGACATTTATTGACAAGTTTATATGTCGCTATTTCCACTTTATAGCTATTCGACTGTTAGCTCTAAGTACAATTCCAATGTTTCTCACGTTATATTTCATAGAGATAACGAATAATAGCATAACATTTACAATTTTCGATATATATTATGATTAACAATACAGTAAGGTTTTGAGAGGTTGGCACGAGTTAAAATAGGGGCAGATGTGAATACTTTCTTCAAGTCATCGACAGTTTGAATGGGAAACCACTCGTAACAGATTTCGCAAGTATCTATATGTATAAGTAACTCGAACGGGGAAGCCTCTTACAAAGATCTCGTTAGCATCTGTGCGTATCGACAGCTCGAATTAGAAGCCTCTTACAACAGATATTGTCGGCATCTGTGTTATATCGGCAGCTCAAATGGGAAGCCTTCTACAGCAGATTTCATCAGCATCTATGTGTATCGACGGCTCGAATGGGTATGGAGCTGCTGCAGAGGAGCGGATGTAGTTACAATCTCAGACTGAAACTAGCAACAACTGCCAAAGTTTAATAGAAAAATCCAGCTTACATAAGAATTAAGATATAAAATTGAAATAATCAAACAAAGTAAGCGGGATTTCAGACGAGGGTTTATAGTTTGAAAGTACTTTCTTTCACAATTGCACCAATCTTAGAAACTAAAAAGCACAAATAGTTATACGTAATGTATTCACATTCCTTCATCATATATATATATATGTTCATGTTTGATATATTTCAACGAATGCAAATATTACAATCTATTGATTGCTCTTTGCAGCAGCAGCAGCAAAGAGAAGACCAAACACTAGCAGAAACAGAAACGGATATGCAGCAAAGCGATGACCAAACACACTACGAGTCAGCAACAGCAGATTGTCATGTGCTCCTATAAACACGCCAAAGAAGAAGGATTTTTGTCCACCATTGTATATATGTATATACATTCATGTTTGATATATTTCGACGAATGCAAATATCACAGTCTATTGATAGCTCTCTGCAGCAGCAGTAGCAGCAACAGCAGAGAGAGAAGGCGGAAACTGACAAATACGTAGCAAAGCGACGGATGATCAGACGCAGCTGCCGAGTCTGCAAACACTATGCAGGGTTAGATTCCTA